>JARFOD010136209.1:0-13417 GCA_031763545.1 Mopalia muscosa
TATCACAAAACAAGAAGTGGTTATCCAGAAATTGTATAATTATGTTACTCCACTTCTAAATGTCGTTCAAAACTTAGGTCATCACATGTCAAGATTTGAACTGCAAACTCCAAATTGGCCGATTAAAGTATGTGCCAGGGGTTTTTGCTCAACGAAAGTTTGGAAGGGAGCTGTGGGGCCAAACGTTAACATTACGGCTTATGGCAAATTAATGGGGGTCTTAGGCAATAGGTAAGCTTTTTCAGCCATGTCGGAACATCCCTTGGCCGTTTCGTACTGTAAAAATCTCTGCGATGAGCAGTTCATCTTTGATAGCACTCACGGGAGGAAACTCGCATAGATTTACCTTCACTATATGATTGGGTTATTTAATTGTGTTTATTGTTTATGTCTGAGGGCTGTTGACATGACTACGTTATTGGAGCTTCATTATTATTAAACTAATTACAGCGGACATCATTGGTATTTTTGCAACAAGTCTTACAAAAGTTGTGGGGTTTTGTGACTTAATCCAAGAATTTTCGGGCATAAGTCCGCGAAGTATTAAGGTTCATTTGAACGCATAAACACAAAACATACGGCGGTTAACATGAAACGTTTTCGTGTAATAGTACTATTTATAACAATTAAGTCATCAGGTGTTGTTGGTCAGCCATGCTTTGTAACGGTATTAAATCTTGTAAATCATCTGGTACATGTAGCGCTTCAACTTTGTTTGGCATCCCTATATTTAAGTCATGCGGAAGCGCGGGATTTTCTTTCAAAGTTTTGTTTAGCTTTATGATGTACCGGTATATCAGAAGTTCATGCATGTGTTGGCGTGTTGGGGTATTATAGAATCTATGGAAAAACACCATAGGCATATATTCGTTATTAAGGACTCTACCGCTTGTCACAAATAAAAAATGCAACTCTTCTGTTCTTGGCTATTGCGGTTCTTTCCAAAGGCTGCTTTTTAAACAAATTTAGAAAGAGGTGGGATTCAAGGTTTTTAAATATTATCTTATAGTATGATTCATGTTATGTAATTTTATCATAAATATAAAAAAGTCAAAATTTGATTCTTGAACATACAATTGGTCTGGTCATTTGCTGAAAAGAGGCAGTCAAAAACTTGTCACTTTTATTATAGATGTAAAGTACAATTGTCACCCTGCTGTTATTTAACGCCTTTCAGATTGGTTAGGTCATATGTCTTATCAAGGTTAAACTTATACAACAGCATTAACTTTTTCCTTTTGATAAAAAAAAATCATTTATTATTGTGCTACAGGGAAATCCCCTATAGCAGGGGTAACCCATGTGTTGTTGCAAAATGTATAAAGCAAACTGTTATTTAAAAGTTAATTTAAGATGTGGCAGACATAGAGTAAAATGAAAAGTAGACCGAATCAGCTTATTGAATACTATGTATCCCTCTAGTTTAGGACCGTTTTGGGATATTCTGTAACTATAGTTTTGCAAGAGTTGTTTCCCTTTTAGGACCGTTTTGGGATATTCTGTAACTATAGTTTTGCAAGAGTTGTTTCCCTTTTAGGACCGTTTTGGGATATATAATTGTTCTTTTAAGTTTGCAATTATGTACATCACAGATACAAAGACAAAAATAATTAATGGGTAATTATTTAATAGAATTAAACTGTGCGAAAAGAATTACTATGAAAAAAAAGGTCCACCACTCTTGGGTTTTTGTTTTTTTACGATATACTTGTTTATTGTTGTTTATTGAAATTCAAGAACCATACAGACTTTAACTCCAATTACAGGTCTTATAAAAATTAATAATATAATAAAACAGTGACAGTAGCAAAAATGCATTTAAAAAAATAAATACATATAGAAATGATAAGATAATTATCACAGCGAAGCCATGAAGGATATTAAAATATATAAAGACGCACACACGCGAACATACACAGACACACACAAGTAGACACCATAGTAAGTAACTATATAGCTACAGATAAAAATTTACAAAATTATGAGTATAATGCTGAATTAACAGAATATTTGAATTCTGTTTTAAAAGAATTTTGTGTCATAAAAATATCTAAATTAGTGCCATTACTAATTTCATTGTAAAGGGTCATAGCACGAGGAAAAAACAGAATTTACGTACATTTAACCTGTGCCTTGGCGGCCCAAAAACGTCGTTTTGCGGCTGTGACCGGGTTGGCGTAAAATAATTAACTTGCCTAACCAAATGAGTTGAATCTAAAACTGAATGTACACACTTATATCACAAATTTATTAAAGTCTGCAGCTTTTCTGCGTTCAGTTAAACTTGGTAATTAAAAACGTTGACATAGTTCATTATATTGATCAAACAATAGGGAATATTGGCTTTGCAGTATAAACTTCTTTTGAACCCTTTCTATTTTTTCTATCAAAAATTTCTTACTAGGTGTCCATATTACAGAACAATATTCCAAATTAGAGCCAACTATAGACACGTAAAGCGACCTCAAAGCAGAGACGTTTTTAAAAGGTCTGCATGCGCGCTTTAATTTACGGTTAGATTTTCTCACAATATTTTCGACATGTATAGCTTAAAATTCAAATTGCTACTTAGAGTCGCACCAAGATCACTTACATATTCTGTTCGTGTCAATGCATTGCCTTCAATGCCATAATCAAAGTATATCTTATTGGTTTTGTTTGTGAATGGGATGAAACAGCATTTTAAGATTTAGATTTAAATGCCACGTTTTACACCTAGCAGCAATCCTGTTTAAATCATTTTGAAGTAAATGACAGTGGTCAATGTTTTGAATACATTTGAATAATTTTCTGTGATCAGCGTACAATGATATATAGGAGTATAAACACAATAGACTGAGTCATTAATGTATAACAAAAACCTCAGAGGTCCTATTAAAGACCCCTGATGAACTTCGGATATTACTGGTTTCCATGAGGACTCGTGGCCATTTACCACAAATTTCTGGAACCTGTCTGACATGTAAGATTTCAACCGCACCGATAAGTGGACCATTGAAACCATAATACTTTCATTTGTGAGTTAACAATGAGTGTGGCACTGAATCGAAAGCTTTACGGTAATCTAAATAGACAGAATCTGTCTGGATTTTATGATGAAAAGCTTTCGTTATTCTATCAAGATAACACGTCAAATTAGTTTGTGTGTCACGGTTTCGAAAAAAAGCCTTGCTGATCCTCAGATATAGAGGCTCGAACAAGTTCAAATAAAATGTTATATATGGCTTTTTCAAATAATGTAATAAAAATAGGCAACAAGGATACCAGGCGATAGTTTTTCATACGTGGTGGTTGTCTTTTTTATATATCGGTATGACAATGCCTTTTTTAAATAAATCTGGGAAACAGCCCGTTCTTAGAGAGGCGTTGAAAATTAGACACAAAGGGACCGCCAACTCGTTAGCACACTCTTTAATAAACAAACCAGATAAATTGTCCGAGCCACACAGTTTGTTTACATTAATATCTTTTACCAAACATGTTATATTATAAACATTAACCGTAGGATTTGACCAATCATTTTCCTGAAACAATTTTAAGGGAGGTAACTCAGACGCTTTCACACGAGTGAATACACTGTAGAACAAATCACTGAAAAACTCGGCACTAGTCTGGTTATCCGAGGATTCATTATTCTCATATATAACAGAACTAGGGATAGAACAAGACCTAATCTTTGACTTTGTGAATCTCAAAAATCCTTTTGGGTTTGAAATTGTAGAATATTCTATGTCAGACACATAATCAAAATATTTAGAACTTTTAAAGGTTTTGAAAAGTTTTCCATTATAAGAAAACGCTGAATAATTAGCTTCAGATCTACATGTCTTATACTCTTTATATGCTTGTTCCCTTTCCTTAAGTGCGGGCGGTTGAAGGGTGCTCCATGTTGTTCAGTTTATGTTTCATTCGAGTAGTTGCGCATTGTGTTTACTTTCAGAATAAACCAAATGTTTTAATCTTGTTTTCATAGCAGAACTATCGTCGATAATGCATCGTATTTGTGAGGTTTGACTCTTAGATATGTATGGCCCTAAGGGGGAGCTTCATATTGCCCTGGTGCTCTCGGAGCTAAAGGGAAACAGGAAGCCGATCTGTTATCTGTATCGCATCCTGTTGTTGTCGTCCTGTATTTGTTTGTTGCCAGTGGTGTCTAAGGTGAATTTCTTCGCCCATTGGACTGGCACATCGTCATATAAGTGAAATACCCTTGAGTACGACGTTAAACCCCAATCAAGCAAACCGTTTCCTTGAGTAACGCTATTTAATCATTTTAAAACCAGGGACGAAAATTTCTTACCTCATATTCTAATTTTTGGAACACTCCTGAATACACTCATTTAAAATATAATAAAATTTTCCAACACTGCAATTTACATTGTCATCTCTTATAGAGTCCCAGCATATTGCTCATAGCTGGTGTTTTATATGACAAAAGTCAGCTTTTCTGAATTTCAGCACAGTTCTATTTGAATACGTTGGCTTCTCACTGTCATCATGAAGTAAAAGTTCACAGTGCAGTGCTTCATGCTTTGACCGTACAACATTATCAGTGACATTGACCACACAGGACGCACCATACACACATACGTAATCCAGAACATGGCCGTTACAGGTGTTAAATTGGTTACATTTAGACAAACCATATTCTTCAAGTATTTCGTAAAACAGGTCAGATTGCGCCTCCCTCCAAGGTTTCAGCATGTTCCTAGTTATACGCCACTGCATGTCTGAACGGTTAAAATCACCAGTCACTGAGTCAGTATAACGACATCCCGTTGAAGCAGTTATACAACTTTGACAATTAATGATAAAGTTGAGTTCATGTCCCAGGGGTTGACCATGGGGGACATACACTGACACTGTGGTTCCTAAAATAAATTTGTGTCAAAACAAGCCCTAGATCAGTTTCTTTGTCTGTACGTGGTCGAGTTTTAAAACTGTTACGCGCGGCTATCAATACTCCACCGCCATCCTGTTTTAAAGCATTAGCACTAGGAGAGGTATGGCGATCCTGTCTAAAAACATGGTAATTGTTGTCAAAAATCTTTCCGTCTGAAATACTTATGTTCATCAGCCAGGACTCGAACAGGCCGAAAAGATCATATTCCTGTTCAATAAAGTGTAGGTTAAAAGTTGCACATTTTCCCGGAGCAAATAGGCTTTCCACATTTTGACAGAAGAGTTTGTAAGACGGGCCAGGGCAGGTTTCTATATCACCACTTACCATCAGACTGATACGAGCTATGTACAGGCATACTCACAGTCCTCTGGAGGTGAACACCCCTAGCTGTTGTTGTTGTAACACTCCAATGTGAGACAAATTAAGGGTAGATACTAGCTGTTGCTGAAAAGTCTCTTAATTTACATCCCATGTAAACCCCCATGTGTACTGATTCATCTGAATTACATGAAAGCTAAAACGTCGTCCAAATGGGCTGGACACCATCACAGCAGAGGCTACCCACAACAAGCCGACCAGTCTTGTCGCCATTTTGAATTCTGGGATAATGATTATTATCCCAGTCTTATCACCTTGTCTTACTTCTTTTTTTGTGCAAAGAGCTAAAGAGTAACCGTTATAGCGTTTATCGCTAAAGCGAATTTTGAGGTTAATACCGGTATCTGAATTTGAGTGATTGCCACTTTGGTTTGTAGAACTAAATGCATCCCCGTCTATTTACTTATCTGGAGTAAACTATTTTCTACCTTTTAATTAAGTCCGTGAATTTGTTCTCAAGGTTTGCGTTAACAATTAGACGTAAATATTGCTAAATAATGCAATGTTGACCAATTTTGTTTTACTGGATCTGGTGAGATGTAACCCCAAATATCGGCAAGGGCGGACAGATGCCGAGTAACATTTCCATGCCCCACCCCCTCCAACATTAGTAAGCTGCAACGAATTTAGATCCGGCATGCAGATCTCAGGAACTTTGCAACTATCTTGAAATTGTTCTGAAACAAGGCATGAAAAATGGAGTGGACGGACATTTGAAAAGTTGTACGCCGTCTTCCTTTATTAAAATATTGAGATTTTCTCTCTTATGAACGTGGTGTTTTATTTTAGTTTGGGAAGTATAGCAGACTCGACACCAATATGGTAATATAACCCACCAGCGATATGCTTTATCTTTTGTTTTTTTTTGTAATGCAAAAGTCGCTGGTCAAAGTAATGATCGCGGGTTTTTGGGGGTGATCTGGCTGGTAATATGTGATTTTATTGTTTTCTACTGCCAACTGAGCTAATTGTTCCCGTTACGGTATGCGAACGTTTCTGATTCACTGTCATCATTTGTGTCAGATGTTCAAACTTCTACTGATAGAATCTGAAAATGTCCGATAGAATCAACATCTCCATCATCAGAAGGTATGGGATTCAAGTGAGAAGAAGCAAACCTACTTACTGAAAGAGTATCTGGTGGACTTTCAGGCTAGGTTTGATCTAGAAGTAGCACATTTTGAGTTATGTTAAGTCCGAAATCAGTTTTGGAAGTGGGCGTACAGCGACTACTAACATTCTATAGCAGCCAAGGATTTTTTTTCGATATTTGATCTGTTAATTCAGTATTTATTTTGCGATGTGATGTCCAGACTGATACAGCTTTTGTTTTTTCACATTTAATTAATTTTCAAACTTTTTATATAAGTTATTGTTCAATAATAAAATTGGCCAGGCATAACATTTGTAAAAAAAAAAAAAAAAAGGAAAAGCAAACGTTTTTCTTTAGCAACAACATTTCTGGTGACCTACACCAATATGATAATATAACCCACCTTTATGTTTTGTTTGTAATGCAAAAGTCGCTGGACAGAGTAATAATGGCGAGTCTTTTGGGGGATCTGGGTGGTAATATGGCAGAATTGAGAGTAAAGAAAATTTAGATGTAAATGTTGTATTGTTTTCTACTGCCCACTAAGCTAATTGATCCCGTAACGATAACATTTTTGATTCACTGTTATGATTTGTGTCTGATATGTTCAAACTGCTACTGCTAGAATCTGAACAATGACCTTCAAAGTCAACATCATCAGAAGGTATTGCGTTCTGAAAGAGTTCTGATGGACCTTCTTGCTAAGCTTGGCCTCGAAGTAGGAAATTTTGTGTTCTGTTAAGTCCGAAATCAGTTGTGGAAGGGACTACTAATATTCAATATCAGCGAATGCAGCCAATGATTTTTTCAGATATTTGATCTGTTAATTCAGCATTTATTTTAGGACGTAATGCCCAGAGTGATACAGCTTCTTTTTTTTATATATATATTTAATTGATTTTTTTCCATGATCAAATTGGCCAGGCATTAAATTTGTAAAAAAAACCCATTAAAAGCAAAGATCTCATAATAATCATCAGATATAACGAATTCTATACAAATTAGGACAATGTTTTACCGTAGTTGAAGTGACCGTGTTTTGTTTTGAATATGTGTGCTGTATACAATATTAGGACTCAAAGATAGACAAGGGCCGACAAATCTGGTAGCTTGGAACGAAAAGTTTAAAGGCAAACCATAAACTATTCTAGTTGTAATATTTCTTCCTCTTTTTCTGTAATTTTGCTGAAATCTTAATTGCAAATTCGCCACAAAAGGAAATTTTATACAGTTCCAGATCGATCTTCTTTTAAATAGTTGACTGTCTTACTCTAGGCTGCCATAAATGAGAGGCAAGGAACTTGCTAAAGAATGTAACTGGGCAGGGCTAGGGGTTTTCTGGAGTACTCACTACAACCATATTAAACCTGTATAGGGTAACAATATACCACAGAAAGAAATTGTTATACCACCTTGTCGGCGTTGATTACAAGGTGTGTGCTAAGTCGCTAACTGTGATATTTACCGAGTTATCGTGCAGACAGCTATTCGGACTGCTACACTTTTCAAAAATATGTTCTTATATGACATATGCTAGAAACGCTTATATAAGCTTGTATAGGGTGTTGACTACTTTGTATTCTGTAACTTTTACAGAATTATCGTGCAGACAGCTATTCGGACTGCTTTCCGACGGCTGTTACAACAAAAATACGCTTGTTACGACATAGGATGAAAATGTTTAAATAATCTTACAGATAGCGTTTGCTACTTTGTATACTGTAAATTGCATGTGGCCCTTTTTTATGTAAACTTTATTTCTATCAAGCTGTACACAGTAAGCCACATGGCTTGTATCGTGTACACTTAATTCGTTAAATAATATGAATAATGCTAATAAAAATTATTATTATTGAATAAACTTAAAACCAAGAGTCGGTCAGCGCTGTTAATTTAGTGGTTACTAAGCCTAACTTACAACATAATTAGAAATTACAATTGTAGTTTATATTTTATATATTTTCGGTAGCTCAGAAAAGTCAGAAATTTGAAGAACCAGAATAACATTTATATTCATATTAATAAATGTGATATTGATATTCACATGATAAACATTTTACTCATATAATTGGAGCAATTAAAGCTCATACGTACAATATACTCTTAATATTCACGAGCTTATCAATGAATGATTAATAATATTTTTCTTGTCACACTAGGTGACTTGTCAACTTGGAAAGTTCACACATGTAGAAACTGAGTTTATACTCAGAAACAAGTGTGCAACCATTCGTACATCAAATATCCATTCTAGCCAGAGTTTTAAACTGCAAATCTACAGTTGCAAAGAGCAAAATCGTATTGCTTGCTGCAAGATTTTCACATCGTTTTACATTCACAATGCTGTAATGTTTTATTAAATCGTAACACGCAAGAGTGTAAGCCGCATGCCATCATGAACAGGGTTGGTCACTCCCAAATTGCAGCTACCAGGGGATATAAATATAGGTAGGTATATAATTGTAACCCTTAGGTAATTTTATAAAATGAAGAAACGAAAAGTTGATGCCATATTTAAGTATGTTTTATGGTTATCTCTGAAGGGATATAGGGGATACTGCAGGCAGGAATATTGATTTAAATGAATCGCTTGGACCGAAATAAATTTGCTGTATGAAAAATGTCGCTATTTTTGCTAATGAGTATTTCGATGGAACCATGAAGTAAAAACGATGTAGGCCTACTAACATCTTCATTATAGCCACACATTTGCATTTCCTCAAATAGTCCCAAGTCCAAATAGAGTATATTTGGGACATAAAGAAATGAAAATCTGAGTTTTCGTATATAGTCGGGATATTTACTCTTATTAAACTGGATACTTTTTTAAATTCAGTAGGGTCGAGTATATAACTGTTTAATATTGTCTAGTAATGCGTTCCAATTACGTTTCATGGCTGTAACAAAAGATTTGCTAAATGATAAGGTTGTTTGAACGCTGGGATAAGGATTCCTTAAATTAACTCGAGTGTTAGTTTAACATGTAATGAAACATTACTGTCGTCGTTTATAATGTGATAAAAAGTCGATAGAAGATGTATTTTGGGCGTTGAGAGAGAGTACGGAAGCCCGATTTCTCATAAAGTAAACATGTTGCGACACTTCTATAGATACGCCTGAAATAATTCTTATTAAGCTGTTCGACGTCCCTAATGTGTCGATCTGTTGAATCGTCCCCCCTATATCAGTGTATTCAAGAGGCTATTTGAGATATTTACCGAGTTGTAATGCAGTCGCCTATTCAGACTGTTAACCGACAACTATTAACATACGCTTTAATCCGACATACCATAGGATGAAGTTGGTTATAGTATATAGTAGACAATGTTGACTACTTGAATACTGCAAATTTTAAGTCATTATATGTGAGATTAAATGACTTTTCGAGCAGACAGCTATATTCGGACTGCTTGCCGACGACTGGTTAGAAATACGTGTTAATGACACATAGGATTGAAATGGTTCAATAATCGTTGTTTACAGCGTTGACACTTTATAGTATCTTGCAAATTTCAAGTCGCTGTCTGTGATATTTACCGAGTTATCCTGATGGCTATACAAACACGCGTTTTTATACGACATAGCACGGAAATTGTTATAGCATTTTGTAAACTTTATTGGCTTTTTTTATGTATCAAGTCTTAAGTCGCTATCTGTGATTTTGCCCAATTTCCTTGCAGACAGTTATTCAGCTTTACAATGCCATGGCTATTCATAGATACGTTTTATGGGCTAAAGGACAGGTATTGGTATATCATCTTTTACACAGCGTTGACTGCTTTTTATGCATGTATCAAGTCAAGTCGTTATCTGTGATTTTTATTGTGTAGACAGCTTTTCAGACAGCTTAATGAAAATTATTCGAAAATACGTTTTTTTTTATGACATGAGGAGGAAATGGGTTCACCGTTTTGCGGACAGCCTTCACTTCTACTACTTTTGGTATGTAAATCTCACCTCAGATGCCAACAGCTTTTCTTAAAACCTTGTTTTTTTCTGTGAAATAACGATTTGTCTGCTCCGAATAGCTAACAGCCAACAACAACAGGCGAACTTTTTAAACCTGAAAATAGGGAACTGGACCAGCTTTTGGCCGATGTCTATTCAATTTCGCCAAACAGAAATTGGGCCAGTATTGGGCCAATCAAAACCGGAAATTTTCAATATGGAATTGTGGGACAGTCACATGGATTTTTGGTCGTCTGCTCAAATCAATGTCCTAAAATTGTTTGATATTTTTATGGATTGTTTACGTACCGTAAGTTTATTTTTTCTGTTGTTGTAAAACTGTACATCCGACAACTTCTCAAAGTATAGGGTTTCGCAATACATCTGACTGATAAGTAATATTTCCCTTCATGGCTTGATTATCATTATATTATGAAGTGAAAGTTATTTAAACAACAATAACAACAACAACACATACATTTGATTAACAATGATAACATCCACACACTGAGAAAAAGAAACCAAGATGCCGACGTACAATGTGAGAAAATTTAATGGCTGCGGAATGCAGACAGAAATGAGGGACGGGAGCTCCATCAAATAACAAAAAAGACAGTGTGACACAGAGCCCCTACGGCTCAGCTATAAGCAGTCATACAGTCCCATTAAGTGTATCTGTATATTTTGTTGTAGTCTGTGCAAATTGGAACAGATTGCTTTGTTAACCACTCAGTGTATTACATACTATTGGACATTGATATATTGTAACAATTGAATATTAGGGGAAAATGTTGGTCAAGTTAAATTGAATGCTAGAGTTCAAGTCTTTCTGGAATATCAATTTCTTTGCTGAATAAACTTAAGCTTAAGCATATTTAAAAAATGATTGTCCAAACGTAACAAAATTAATCTATTTTGTATTGGCTAACTATAAGAAGTAATGAATAATTGAGTGTTACAGAATAGTCGATAACATAGCGACCGATAGTTCTACGTATCTGTTTAGCTCTATTTAACTTAATATATTCAATTTAAATGTATTAGAATGAAGTCAAATCCTCTTCCGTTTAACAGATGTTTGCTTCGGTATGACAGCGCTAAAAAATGTGAAAAAATACATATTAACATATTGTGAAAGATAAGGTTTCAAAGATATCATGTATTCAAAGGTCTAGTCTACCTACATGTCCTACAACATGGACGCCTGCATACGTAACAGCAGACTAACTCTTCCAGGTTTTAAATTGATGAAAAGGCGTCATTTGAATGCTGTTAAAATGAAATAAAGAAATTAAGCAGAGTGGAATTGATTCCTGGTTTGTGAATCAATGATAAATAGATAATGCTATAATTGTATTTGCTGCTAAAAGGTATTTCATTTTATTATGGCCGAGGATTCTGTTGAAAAAAATGCTACTGTAGTAAATACATATACATGTAATTTCAATTGGAACACACTGACTTTATACTAAAACATCATTTGGACTATTTGTTATTTTGGGGGGAAATTCTACGGTGAGGTTGTTCCAAAAGTAAAGCATGGGCAAGACCAAAAGAGTTGGGTCACATGCGTAGTGAGTCATAGATGGCGACACTGGTATTGTAAACAAACATGATTTCCAGGTTTCGCCGTGAAAAGTTTTCCAGTGTTCATATTTCATATGACCCGCAGCTGTACTCTGATCATATTTGCAAGGGTTTTTTGATTTTACTGCAATGGAATAATTTGTATGTTTATTAGTGACCCGGTCCTGATGATGCCTGGCGGCGACCTGGAGGCAACGCACAGCTTTATTTATAACCAGCAGATCGACACGACTGAGGTACAGGTACATCTTGATCGCATTTAAGCCTTGGTAAAACAATAATTCACAATATTTTATCGTGGGATTTCAGCCCGCTTAGCCTCAATTTACCCGTGTTAGTCCACCTTCGATTGTCAGTATTTCTCGAGCAACATGAATTAAGCCAATCTGTTTCAGGGCTCAATGTTTGAAATAAAAAGGAGAGCTGAAAATCAACCTGACTCATCTGCTTGGTTTTGAGAGAGAATTCTAGAAGAGTGAATTCTATTTAGCATAATATTAAATTGGACAATCTGTGAGGGCTGAAAGCAGTGTACCTAAATCTTTAATTAGGTGAGCTTTAGGTGAGGGTTAGTGATCACTCCGCTGATGTTAAGCTCTACTGCTTGTGATGTTTTTCATGTATTATGTCCTGTGAAACTATTTGTCCTTTCCTGTCTGTTTATTGATAGTGGGTAAGAGGATGGTTTCCTTCATCTATCGGGCGGGCACGCCGCCGTGTGAGCGAAATAACCTAAAGTATGGCGTAAAACCGTAATCAAACCCAACTCACACAACCAACAACATTTTCTCCACCCATTTATAGTACTCCCCGTTAAGTCTTCTATCCAAACTGAATATTCATTTTTCGGAAAGTATAATCATGGAGGTAGGCCTATACCCAGAAAGAGACGCAGCAAATTAACGATAACAAAGTCTGCATTTCCACCCTTAGCAGATAATTCATGTATAATGGAACTCGGCTTACAAGCAAATGATTGGATGGTAAGAACTTCTACGCATCCAGGAGAGAACAACGTACAACATATGCGTTACTAGACCAAACATATTTGCTGTCAGTGATTGTTTATTGCAATAAGCGGTACTAAACTAATTTAAATAAATATTCTCCATGCTTTCATAGTTTAATTTTTTCAAACTCTTTCAAATGTTTCTACAAAGCAGTCAAACGTATTTTTCTTTCTTTTCTTAAAACAAAACTATACGGCCGTAGGGCCTATATCATGAATAACGATGCAAGCATCGCGCACCGAAATCAACTCGCTGCATACGGGTTGTATGAATAGCAGCCAGTAGCTATCTGGCAAGTGGCTAGTGTTTCCAGTTATAGTACCTTTACACTTTCTGGAACCTAAGTGTGAAGTGGAGATAATTTCGGACTTCCTATATGATCCTATTAGATGATAAGGGATTTTGAATACCGGTATCCAATGAGTAGTAGAGTAAGAGCAGCAGGGTTATTATTTATTAGTACATAATAAGGAACGTTTGTGCGTTACCATGTAGTAA
>JARFOD010136220.1:0-13417 GCA_031763545.1 Mopalia muscosa
ACTGTATATCACTGTTATTGTTGTTGTTATTTTGCAATAAATATTGTAAATAAATAAAATCGCTGATCGTTTTCTTTTTGTTTGGTATCATCTACCGTAACAGTAACCTGTAGGCCGACATATACCAAAACTAATCCCAAGTGATGTCACGCAACATGGACGAATCCCGCTTTGTTTCATTTGAATTCCACAAGAGGCTTTCAAGTGAACATACAGAATAAACTTTTACTTTACCACCATCTTTTATTAAATTCTATAAAGTTTACTCTACTTTTTGAAGTTTTTGTGTATGCAATTTTGTTTTATTTTTGTTTTATCTACCACTTTTATTTCGGCCTACTTCGCCATATGTTTTTTACTCAAATGCATTTAGAAAAAGAAAAAGTGATTAGCTAACTCATTCAAACTTTTCTGTCGGCGAACTGACAGTGTGATTGGTTTTTGATTACATAAACTATCGCTAGTATATAATAAAAGAGTTGCACAGTTTACCAATTTACAGGAGAAGTGACTATAACTTGGTCAACTATTCTTGTATTTCACTTATACTCCATCCAGAGTGGTAATTGTTACCTTCTATAACAAGGGTCGTTAATGGGACAACTGTGCATAATGAGTGCTGCGAAGAGGTGTGACTTTCACGCCTCTTCGCTAATTGTCGCTCTTCTGTGAGCCTTTGAAGCTCTGCTTGTAAGGGCGCTGGCCTTGCATGTTAGGCATAATCCTTTGCTTCCATCAGAAATCTAGTCGCACCATATTTGTGAGGTTTGTCGAAAAGGTAACCATGCATGGGTTAATATCGAATAATTTGTCCAGGGAAACGCTTTTCAGTAATTAACCCTTTTAAATAAAAAAAAAGAAAAAGAATAAAACCGTGTAGGTATATTGTTAATTAAAAGGCCTTTTAGTTTCCCTGTGTCAGTACCTGTGTCAGTAGTACAGTAGAAAATGATCAACAGGTATATATATCCTGAGTGAAAATGATAGTTGTCACATCGTGAACCGTTGTAGCTCTATTGGTTATAGAGCCCTACTTTGCAAAATCCCGTTGTTCGAATCCCGGTGGAGGCAGGCAACACATATTTGACAGAATCATATTATCAGAATTAAGCTATACAGAATTTTGGTTTATTTAAAAAAATTATATTAAAAACACACACACACGCGCTACTTTGTTGCGTTTGGCACAATAAAGCGGGATTTAAATAGTAAATGTTAATGGAAGTTGAATGCCACGCATGCTAAATGGGGCTTCAATAGTGCATAGGAAATATAGTGGCGAAGCACATTAAGCTTCAATAATGTATAGGTTGTCGAGAGTTGTTAATACTAAATGTTACCAAATAAATGTGACTAGTATATGTTTAACTAAGCAGTGAAGTTCAAATTACAGCAGCTTTGTGAATAATACATGGCGAAATGAATTGTGAATTGTATAAGATAATTGCGGATTATATTTATAACAGATTTGAGTAGATTTTGAATTATACATGATAAGAATTGTCTTGTACCCCACAGGTTTAAAAGGTTTGTAAACAGAATATGCTAAAAGAGAGTTGAGAATATTATATAATAAAGTGATGCCGGAAACTATCGTCAGGTACATTATTTGTTATCACCAATAACAAAAAAAAAAAAAAGCTGGATTCGCTATCTGAATCACTAATGACGAGAATCAACCAGATTCATTCTTCGGACCACCAATAGCCACAAAAAACTGGATTCGTTATTCTAATCACAACGTTTGATAGTGTATCAATAAAAATCTCCGGTGATAAGTAGCGGCTTTCTATCCTATATGGTGTACTGACTAATACGTAATCTTCCAACCACGAATACCGACAAAAACGTAATTTATTATTCAATGAATCCATCATAATTTAACATGGCTACTATGTAAATATGCATTCAATAGAATGTTACCAAAGAGTAACCTGAACAACAGTAGTTATTTTAGACAACATAGCAACGTCTGGTGTATTTACCTTGGCAATAAGCTGAGAATAAAATCTCCCCTTTGTAGAAATCTCCCAATCTCTATGTCAGAGTTTTGAAAATATATTGGGGTTACAGCTTCTACAACAAGAGGACTGTACTTTGACTGTCACATCTCTGAAATTGAACGGTGTCTTTGACAAAGAATCCGCCCGTTTACTGCCATGTACATGTATTATCACATGATTTAGCACCCACTTAAAGTAGACATAATATGTACCTGGGAAATATATAATGGGGTTAGATTATTTCAATGTAAAACATTGTAGTGCTTGTAATAAACTTAGACAATCGGTAAACATAATAGCTTTGTTGGGTTTCCTGTCAGCCAGAAACGTAAGGGACAATTCGATAGCTGTAAACTTCACAGTAAAAATGGATGAACAATTGGATAATCTAAAGTTTAAATAATAACCTAGTCTTGGTGTACAGAAAGCTACATCAACTTTTCCATTGTCCTGTGGCCTGTCTTACGAAGCAGGCTTAGCTGGCGTTGTACGTAATTACCTAGACGAGGCAATGATTGCAGTGCTGGTATCCAGCGTAGAACGGGCTTCTGGCACCTAGGGTGTATCATCATATATGTGAATGCAATTAGACCACGAGCTGTGAATTTGGCCTAAACATTAGGCTGTAACAGTTAAAAGGAGAACAGCTGTTGCATCATTGAAGGACACAAACAGAATAGGAAATCTGCATGTGACAATGGGGGACAAGAGGGATAACTATCTTCTGCACCATTTTTCATGTGCAAATTCTAGGCAAGAACACTAATTAAATGGCTAAGAACGAGTAGTGCATATATCTTACTAACAATCATTTATAGGTAGATCTAATATACTAGCACCATACTTATGTAAAAATGAATGCAATTTTAAAGCATATTGCAGAGTTCGCAAACGCTTCCTTACAGACAAAGGTACTTCACCTCATATGATTTATAAGACACGAAGAGATGTTAATCTAAGTGCTCCAGTGCTGAACATTGGATAAGAGTCCAGCGTCGATTTTAGGATAGGCTAGCACAGGCTGAATCGTAAGCCTCACAACCATAGTCGAGTCTTGATCCAACCAAAGCTCTACATAAAAGTAAAAGTGGGATATTATCTCTCCCCCCCCCCCCCCACCAATCCCCCGCTCACCCCTAATGTGTATTTTATCAACATTGACACCTATATACCAGAACAACGATGGTACTTGGTGTACCTTTAAGTTTAACGAAACTATGGAATGGGGCACCGCTTAGTCAACCATACCGCCTCTGTCTTAATAGTTGAAAATAAAAATAACCAAACACTGACCCCATCTAACAATTTGTTACTATCCCGGTTTTAAAAGCTTTTGAGCAAACTTCACATCTTGACAATAAACCAATGGCCTTACCATCTACAACAAAAACGACTACAGTTCAATCTAGTTTCTAATACAGCCGGGAGATCATTAATAGCTATGTTAAACAGTGTTGGTGAGAGCACACTTCCCTGGGAGCACCATTTAAATCAATACAGGTCGAGATATGTTTCTACTAATTCTAACCTCTATAAAACTACATCAACCACAAACATAGCAAAGGGGTATAGGTCTTTACCAAGTTGGAAGTGATGGCTCTTTGTATGACTTAGCAAAGGGAATACCTAACGTAGATTTTTTTCCATGTAACTGACAACTGCATCCAGATCCAAACTGTATTGTGTAAGAGAAGTAACGCATTTAAACACCTGTCAGATAAATTTGACGTCATTTTATACCTTATAGTCTGTTTTAATTTATACATAGACACCAAATCGCTAAGTAGCATATCATCAAACATGTCAAATATTTTCAAATATCTTTTTATTATCCACATTGTTTAAAATTATAAATTAGATTTTTTTTTTTTTCAGAATAATTTCCTGAGCTAGCGACAAACGCAAAACTGTTTGCCAACACATTACATTTGTCTGCATCAGTACCATGTTGAAATTAGTTTGATACAATAGTAGAAACCTTATTTGATTGGCTTGTGCCACTAACAGCATTAATCTTCGACCAAACTCTGTTGTCGATGTTCTTTTTGAGCTCTCTTCATTGTGCATTTAGCTACTGCTTTGACTCTCTTATACAACATACAATATACATACAATCTATTTATCTGGGCTTTGTTTTTTGCCCTTTTTCTTTCACGGATTACATGTAACATTCATTATTCCACCAAGGGGCCAGTTGTGTATTACAAGCAAATCATGTTGCTATATAAGTTACCTGTACAATATTATTAGATCATCATCAATACACTCACCAAACATACTCTTCCTAGTGCGTACTGTATAATACCCAAATCAGCCTTATACAATTTCCACCTACTTGTATGACCAGCTGGTCACCATACAGTGATAATCCGCTGCGCTAAGCTGGTTTTCCACTAGGCGAATATATTCGCGCGAAGTCAATTATTTCGCGGCGAAAAATTTCTCGCCAGCGTATTTGTGTTTAACACTAGATCGAGCGATTAACTCTATTGACAGCTGATGTCACTTGCTTTATTTCCTGTGCCGATGTTAGGGATTCGATTCTCGCCTGCTGACATTTGCGTAATCTAAAAGATTAAGAAAATCCACTCTACCAGAATTAACCTCTAAAGGAATTAATTTGTATCTGGAGTAGTTATCAGTGTACATACCAGTTAACCATTTCATTGCAGATCACAAGTCGGTAAAACCGGAAGTAACTATAAGTACTTTTCATTTGAACGTGTAAATGAATCCACGTTTAAGTTCCTGAATATGGACTGTTAGTTCTGTAGGCCTAGCAGTTGTCTTGGCAGTCGCCAGTTAAAACTCGGTTCACGCCATGATTCAGTTCACGGTTTCCAGTTTCAACTAGATCCAGGTACCGTCAATATATAGCGTAAGTTATACTGACGGTACAGCTTCATCAAAAAACGTCTTGTACATTGAGATATTTTATCCAAACTATACAGCAAGTAAAAAAAATTTCAAACGAAATTAAAGTGAAAAACGTCCGTGGATATACCTGAAGCTTTCATTGTATAGCTCCTTACCGGCACTCAGTAATTTCCTAAGTGTAAAATTGTCTCTGGTAATCAGCTATCGAAGTTCTCCCGCCATCTCGTTACCTTATTCCCATGCGCCTTTGTTCGTTCACATCCATCTGGCATAAGGTAAAGTTCTGAAGTCATAATCTGTGTCAGCAAAAAAGCACGTATTTTACGTCTTTTAATGTTTTCACAATGTCCTTAAGGTACTCTTTCCTTTATATTGAATTGTATCTGGGGTAGTTTTCTTAATCCCATGAATAAATAAATGTTCGTGTAATAATACAAATATGTGATATTTGTTTAATAACTCTACGTTGGGTTCATCTAATGGAATTACCATCTAATTTTTCACCAGACACTTCTCTCGTTTACTATCTTCTTTCGATTAAGTCCAAACGTTCTTTCTCATGTACTGAAAGAGTGTAACGCTCGCCACGGCACAGTTCGAGGACAAATTTATGAAACTCGGGTAGCAATTTTCAATAATTTCTTGCCGGAGGCTAGGAATTGTTACTTAAACGTGTCCGTCGAATTCTTAAAATATTCTTTAAATGTTTACAGTGTATCTGAATGTAGTTTTCTTATCAGCATATAAACGTGATGTTTGAGTGGTATAAGCGTGGTGTTAGCGTGGTGTTTGAGTAGTATTGGTGTGGTGTTTGTGTCGTCTTTGTGGGGTGTTTATCTGGTATCTTTATGGTGTTTGTGCCGTCTTTGTGTGGTGTTTGCGTGGTATTGGTGTTTTGTTTGCGTGGTATTTGTTGGGTGTTTGTCTGGTATCTTTATGGTGTTTGTGTCGTCTTTATGTGGTGTTTGCGTGGTATTGGCGTGGTGTTTGGGGGGTGTTTGTGTGGTTTTTGTGTCGTCTTTGTGTGGTGTTTGTCTGGTGTTTGTCTGGTATTTATGTTGTATATTGTGGTGTTTGTATGGTATATTGTGGTGTTTGGGTGGTATATTGTGGTGTTTGTGTGGTATATTGTGGTGTTTGTGTGGTATATTGTGATGTTTGTGGGGTATATTGTAGTGTTTGTGTAGTATATTGTGGTTTTTGTGGGGTATGTTGTGGTGTTTGTGGGGTATATTGTGGTGTTTGTATTTTGTTTGTCTGGAGTGGGTGAGGTGTTTGTGTGATGTTTATGAGGTATTTATGGGGTAAATTTGTGGTGTTTCTTTGGTATTTGCGTGGTTTTTGTATGATATTTGTATGTAATTTGCCTGGTGTTTGTGTGGTTTTTGTGTGCAATTTATGTGGTATTTTTGTGGTCTTGGTGTAGTATTTGTTTCATCTTTGAGGTATTTGTGCGGTGGTTATGTTGTGTTGTCCATGTGTGTTATTTGTGTGGTGTTTGTGTGATACTTATGTGGTATTTCTGTGGTATATTTGTGGTGTTCGTGCGGTATTTGTGTGGTGTTTGTGTGATATTTCTGTGGTATTTCTGTGATATATGTGTGTGTTCGTGCGGTATTTGTGTGTTGTTTGTGTGATATTTATCTGATATTTCTGTGGTATATTTGTGGTGTTCGCGCCGTATTTGTGTGGTGTTCTGGTCGTCTTTTTTTGTCATATGTGTGTGGTGTTTGTGTGGTATTTGTATGTTTTTGTGTTGTCTTCATTTGGGGTTTTCGAAGACCGAATCTAGTTTTTGTTGATTTCCGGGTAACAGAAATCCCGATTTTTGTCTTTATTCGTGATAAGAACAAAGAACAAGTCCGCTGCTATCTTCTCGTCCCTACATAAAAGCGAGTTAAGAAGAATAGTTTTTAAAGAAACAAGTCAATATCACGTTAACAAATGTTTTGAATGTTACCATAAAAAATCAATCAACCATGTTAAACAGGATATGAAGAAATAACTACATTTGTTAGAATTTTTGTAAATGTGTACGTCTTTTAGACTCCTGACATTTTTCACATGGTTAATAAGACATGAGCCCTGACTATAAGATGCTGATATAAATGGCTTTATCTGATTTCTCCGTTTCTCCTGACATCAGAATTTCTAATGATCGCCCTGTCCAATGTGTGGCCAATGACAACTCATGGGCTAATCGACCAATGCTCGTGTCGGCCTATAGTCTTCTTATGTTCTATGGTGTGTTTGTGTAAACACAGTGCCCTTCAGCTGCAGGTATAAAACTCATAGCCTACGGAATTATCACCATCGATGTATACGGTTTGATCGACGAATTCAACAGCCCGAAACAGTTGGTGTTTATACAAATACGGAGACCGTACTAACGCTTAATGCTACTGTCATTTAAGTCTTGTTCGATAACAGTATAGTGTTTGACAATAGTCAGGGCAGTGATATTATGGTGTGTAGCTGGCGCAAATTTCAGTGTGTAAATGTTTAGAATTTATTTACCTTGTTTCACTATCAAACTTGGCTAATTCAACTGATTTTTGCCATTGGAGTTGATTGTCCTGAAAAATATTAACAATGTTCCTGTCTCACGAAGCCTGAAATTCGCATCTCTCACGTAAATAAAAACCTTTCCTAAAAGGTCAATATATCGCTGATCAAATATTTGGTGTACACACATTTTATTGGGAGCTCTTTTGTTTGCAGTCGGATAAACAAACATTAGCTACCTTGTTCTATAAGCGTTATACAGGTCTTTGGTTTCGAGGGAAATCTCATCTTGGATTCGAAATCACAGTTACTAGACAGGTTTGGGACACTTGCTATCACAGACAGGTACATTTACCACCAAGACGAAAAGGTTTCTTTCATTGTCCGAATAACAAGCATTGCCTCGATTAACGCGAAAAAGACAAACCTACAGGGTCATAAAGGGAGATTCTTAACTTGAAAGATGGATTTGTCAAGATGGATTGCGGAAAGTAACTTTCAGAATATTAATTCATCGGCGAATATCTCGAAAGCTGATGGTACTGACTTTTTATCTGAGCATGCGGAATTGACAGTTTCCTACCTATGTGTTCTTTGCTTATTCACAGTAACCGGAAACATAGGCAACATCCTGGTAAGTCAATGTGTATAATAAATACACTTGTGATATTTGACTTTCCCAAATGTCATTTAATATGTAAATTATCATTTATATTTCAATTCAAAATTGTTATAATAACACATACGTCCCCTCTTTTGGTATTGACACCGATGACATAGTGTTGTATAAAACTGACACAGTTCGAAATATATATTTATATTTGATTTAAGTCATAGATGATTCCTGTCCAATTTATGCGGTGATTTTAGAGAAAAAGAAAAACTGCTGTCAACGTTTACTCGACAACTCTTCTGCTAAAATTTGTTCAACAAAGTCGTGGAATAAATTCGCTTGTGTCATCATATATAAATATTTTCACTCTAAATTATTGTCAATAAGGATGTATCAGTAACACCACTTCGTTTTACGTTTTAAACCAGAATTACCGTCTTAGTTATAATGAAGTCTTTTCAGTAAATAATGAAGACTTTTATAATATAACTAAAGAGCACCTATTGTATTGCAAAGGCAAAACTCGACAATATATCAGACATTCGCAAATATTTATTATCACTGCTGTTGTCGAGGAGCTTGTCTAACAGAAGGCAACATGTTTGCGTATCGCGATCCCTGTTGGTCCTAGCTGAAGCCGTCCATGTTAAAAAAAAGGGACATTAAAACTTGGCTTCTGACGAAAAAAATGGACGGAAGGTATAACATAACCCGATCATTTAACATTCTATAAACTGTAGATGATATGATCGATCTTTGTTTACATATGTTATAGTATGTGTCAAAGTTCGATTTCAGGTGTTAAATCCGCTGACCTCAAACAAAATTGTGTTAAACAATTGCCATCCATCGTGCCTGCCCAATCGGGTTCATTTGAACTTGGAATTCTCATAAGTTTATTTCCGTGCGTCCCCATGAATTATTCGAAGAACTCGCCAAATGGGAGAATTAAATTTTGCACAAATTTGAAAATTTCCAACAATCATTTATAAATTATTAATGACGTAGGCAAACGGCCATCATAAATTGCGAAAGCGTAATTTTCGAACTTTAAAAACAATTAAACGGAAAGGTGACGAGATGAAAAAAAATAATAGATTCAGTTGCTATTCATGTAGATCTTTCGTGTTAATTGCAGGTACGATAAAATTGGAAATGTACATTTTTATCCAATTTTTCTAGGGAGCTTGTGCAACTTGCGACATCAAGTGTATATTCTGTCCGTTTTTACGAGACGTACGCTAAATTTTACGGCATATCAAAATAGGATAACAGAGCATCCGGGCAACTCGTTTGCCTGTGGAATATTCGAAATATTTACAAAAAGGCAAAAGGAAAGGTCTTATTTTCGGACTGTATTGGTTCTCATTTCTAGTACTTTTCTGAGCGCAACAAATAAAAATAAAGACAAATAAATCAAACAACAATGACGTGAGTTTTGAGAGACGATTCGTCTAACGCTGTCGAGACACTTGTGTATTTCATATCAACTAATGTTGACTCGTAAGGGGAAAACCAACACCATAGGAAATTATATAGCTTAACCCCAGCAACACCAATAAAAAGACCAGTAAATATTAAAGTCATTAATATTGGCAAAATTGAATAACGTTTTTGCGATGATTAACGTGACAGTATATTATACGAAACTTTCTGACAATAATAGATAATATTGTAATACATAATATTAAATTGTTTTGTTCTAATTGATAACAAATACCTCCCGTGTCGTTAAACAAAACACGACGGTGCATGATCTATGTCAATACCGTGCCATAATATTAATGTGGAACATTGACAATTTTTCTTCTACCCGTAAAAGTTAACCTCCTCTTCGGTCAAGCGAACCATTCTCAAATAAAGCAAACGCTGGTCCCACCATATGACAATGTCCTCTTGTAAAGCTGAGGCAGCAGGACCCGTCATGTGGAATTTAAAACTTTGAAAGTGTTTTCTTGTGAAGCAGACGTTGGTTCCATCATGTGAAATGTTCTCATGTGAGACAGACGCTGGTCCCGTTATGTGAAAATGTCCTCTTGTAAAGCAGACGCTGGACCCGTCATGGGAAAATGTTCTTTTGTTAGGCATACTCTTGTAGAGCAGGCGGTGATCCCACCGTGTTAAAATGTCCTCTTGTAGAGGAGACGCTGTCCCAGTTATGTGAAAGTGTCCTCTTGTAGAGCAAACGTTGATCCCATGGCGTAAATTGGCCTTTAATAGAGTAGACGCTGGTCCCGTCCTCTGAAAAGCTCCTCTTGTAGAGCACACGCTGCCAACGTCATGTGAAAGTGTCTTTTTATAAAGCAGACGCTGATCCCTTATGGGAAAGTGTCCTCTTGTAAAACAGACGCTGATCCTTCCGTGTGAAAGTGTCCTCTTGTATAGAGCAGACGCTGATCCCGTCGTGTTTGAGCAGCCTCTTGTAGAGCAGACCCTGGCCCCGTCATGGAAAAATGTACTGTTGTAGAGCAGACGCTGGTCCCGTCATGTTAAAATGACCCTCTGTAAAGCAGACGCTGATCCCCTCATTGGAAAGTGTCTTCTTGTAGAGCAGACGCTGATCCCGTCGTGTTTGAGCGGCGTCTTGTAGAGTAGACGTTGATCCCGTCATGTGAAAGAGTCCTCTTGTAGAGAAAACGTTGATCCCGTCGTTGGAAATGTCTTTTTGTAGAGCAGACACTGACCCCGTCGTGGGAATTTCTTTTTGTAGAGCAGACGCTGACCCCGTCGTGTGAAATGTCCTCATGTAAAGCAGATGCTACTCCTTCATATGAAAATGTCCTCTTGTAAAACATAGTCTGTTCCTTTTCATGGAAAGTTGGAATAAAGATCCTGTGTCTATTTCGTTGTCTCAAACACTGGAACAAATACATTCCGTATAACAAAACAAGTACTGCCTGTTTACATATCATGATTTGCCAGCATCCGATAATGCCTCGAGATAAGAAGTTTATTCCAACTACAAACACGTTCATTATGATCCAGTCCCAAATATGCAGTATTTGTATAATGATACACAAACAATTCTAGCTTTATTCTAATTACTGTGACACAAACTGTTACAGTAGTTTCCATATTAAACTGTCAGCCTTATTTCAACGACTAATGTGGAAATCCTGTGTATTGGTATAGATAATTGCATTATAGATATCAATAAATGAGTTAATAAATAATTAATTTGTTGGTGTATTTGATGTACGATCGACATGATTAAATCCCAATTACAGATCATTGACCAGTATTATTGTGAAAGAAAAACTGGGTAGTAAATTTAGTAAAAAATCAAGACCTTCCGTTCTTGCGGGCATATTAACCCACCAATCGTATCCTCGCGAGGGTTTCTATAGTGGGCGAGACTAAGACAAGTCTCGTACGCTATGCCAGGCCATCGCGCAATAATTTCCGCCAATATTTGGGGCGACGTATGCCACAGACCAGCAAATAAAAGGAGTACAAAACAAGATGGTTTGGGTGTATCTTAGAGCCTATGTCTCTATGCATAGGAAGTAGAATTGAATATATTTTAGAATGATCAACCCACATGTATTCCGCGGAATCAAACCCGCTACTTGGCTTGTTCAATGGTTCTAAAACTCCAGGCATAAGTAGGGTTAGTAATATTGAACATCTTGAATAAATTATAAAACTGTCTGTTTTCCGGTCAAATTCCAGTACATTCCTATCTACACAGAATAAATAAACACTGATGGTAATTGTGCTTAGTCCCTGACACTATTGAACATTTCCTGTTAAAGTGCTCCCGTTATAATGTGTTTCGCGATGTTCTTTTCAATCGCGTATTGTGTGTTGGCATATCGATGCCTAATATAGACAACATCTTTAACCCGAATAAAAGTTGCGACAAAGGTTTAAAGCAGTAGCTGCGTATATTATAAACAGGCGTATAATCCCTTAAAACTCTATGTCAATGCCTATTTAACATTAACTGAACTACTGACATAAATAATGCAAAGTAATGGCGCGCATAGTTCTAATGACTTAGAACTACATGCGTCATCAATATTAATTTCCATTCCATACTAATAGCCTTATAAAAGCCTAGACGATTTTTTAATGACTACTTATGATGTTTCAATCTGTTTTATAAACTAAAGTTAATGTATCAATGTTTTATGATTTTAATAATGCATCTCCAATTTATATGCTGCACATTCATTTATCGATCCAAGTCTGTCTACATAACGGCAACAGGCCAATATATAGCACTAGGAAAGATGTCGTATTTTTTATCGGTGTAATATACCCTATGTATTATGTCGTCACGACATCCGTCCGTAAAGAGGGCGTGAACAAGATCAAAGCAATACCACTTAACAAAGGTTTTTCTAATTTTGAAAACCTATTGATCTTAAGCTCAACTAAATTCCTATCTACAAAGGGGTCATTTCAATCAAGTTTCTGGTTTCCATGGCAACACGATACCAGTAAGACGACGTGAACAGGATTAAAACCAAAGCGCTTAACCCATGCCGCACATTTTGGAAACACATTTGCTGACACTAAACTACATTCCTTTATAAAATATGGTTATTCCGTCCATCTGTCTGTCCGTCCAAATATAGAGCACGTGAGCAAGGTATAAACAATACGACCTAAAACAGGGTTTTCAAATTTTAGAAACAGATTTTTTGCATTTTTTTTTGCATTTTGCAACTACATTCATATTTAAAATAGGGTCCTTCCAACCAAATAGTCCGTCCGTCTGCCCGTATATAGGGCGTGAGCAAAATAAAACAACATAACACTGGGTTTTCAAATATTGAAAAACATTCACAAAACTACATACATAAAATGGGGTCATCCCAATACATCCAAATACAATTTTCAGCCTGTGTGTCTGTCCGTCCATAAACCGGACATGAACCAGATAAAACAACTATGGCTCAACACTGGGTTTTCACATTTTGGAGACACATTGGTCTTACACTTAACTACATTCCTATTTAATATTTACCATTACATGGAGAGAGAAATAGTAACACATGGCAGAAACACAGGAAATAATGAACATTTGGAAAACGTTTCAGATTCTCGAGTCAATTGTAAAACGAACTAAAATCATTGAATGGCATCAACAATATGTTGCTCTGTGGCTTAATAAAACCGACACACGGCAATAGCTTATAATTCCACTTATGTGTTGAGTTCTCTGAGTTAGAGTTAACATGATTCTATAAAATACAGCACGTTTAATGATGTGGATTGTGTTATGACTTTTCTTGTACAAAAGGTTATATACTTGGTATGGTGTGCCTTTTTTTCTGTCGTTTTTTTTTTACCATAATTACAAACCATACTATGATTATATCCAAGAAGCTATAGAGCCACGGCGCTATAGAATATTAGTCAATTAGTGGATATATCGATTAATGCGGCAGTAAATTATTACCTAGAAGGA
>JARFOD010136231.1:0-13417 GCA_031763545.1 Mopalia muscosa
ATACATTCTATTTCAGTTACTACTAACCATACCTTCTATTTCAGTTACTACTAACCATATATTCTATTTCAGATACTGTAAACCATACATTCCTTTTAGATACTACTAACCATACATTCCCTTTTAGATACTACTAACCATACATTCCCTTTTAGATACTACTAACCATACATTCTATTTAAGTTACTACTAACCATACATTCTATTTTAGTTACTGCTAACCATACATTCCTTTTAGATACTAAAAACCATACATTCTATTTTCGATACTACTAATCATACATTCTATTTCAGTTATTGCTAACCATACATTCCTTTTAGACACTACTAACCATACATTCTATTTCAGTTACTACTAACCATACATTCTATTTTCAATACTACTAATCATACATTCTATTTCAGTTACTACTAACCATACATTCTATTTTCGATACTACTAACCATTCATTCTATTTTAGATACTGCTAAGAATACATTCTATTTCAGTTACTACTAACCATACATTCCTTTTAGATACTACTAACCATACATTCTATTTTCGATACTACTAATCATACATTCTATTTCAGTTACTGCTAACCATACATTCCCTTTTAGATACTAACCATTCATTCTATTTTAGATACTGCTAACAATACATTCTATTTCAGTTACTACTAGCCGTACATTCCCTTTTAGATACTACTAACCATTCATTCTATTTTAGATACTGCTTACAATACATTCTATTTCAGGTACTACTAACCATACATTCTATTTTCGATACTACTAACCATACATTCTTTTTCAGATACTACTAACCATACATTCTTTTTCAGTTACTGCTAACCATACATTATGTTTCAGTGACTGCTAACCATACATTCTATTTCAGTAACTGCTAACCATACATTCTTTTTCAGTTACTGCTAACCATACATTCTTTTTCAGTTACTGCTAACCATACATTCCCTTTTAGATACTACTAACCATTCATTCTATTTTAGATACTGCTAATAATACATTCTCTTTCAGTTTGCGCTAACCATACATTCCTTTTGGATACTACTAACCATACATTTTATTTTAGTTACTGTTAACCATACATTATATTTCAGTAACTGCTAACCATACATTCTATTTCAGTTACTGCTAACCATATATTCCCTTTTAGATACTACTAACCATACATTCTTTCAGATACTGCTAACCATACATTCCTTTCAGATATTGCTAACCATACATTCCCTTTTAGATACTGCTAACCATACATTCTATTTTCGATACTACTAACAATACATTCTATTTCAGTTACTGCTAACCATACATTCTATTTCAGTTACTGCTAACCATACATTCACTTTTAGATACTACTTACCATACATTCTATTTTCGATACTACTTACCATACATTCCCTTTCAGATACTGCTAACCATACATTCCCTTTCAGATACTGTTAAACGTACACTATTTCAGATACTGCTATCCATACATTCCCTTTCAGATACTGCTAGCTTACATTCTCTTTCAGATACTGCTAAATTATATTTTCTTTCAGATACTGCTAACCATACATTCCCTTTCAGACACTGTTAACCATACACTCTATTTCAGATACTGCTGTCCATACATTCCCTTTCAGATACTGCTAGCTTACATTCTCTTTCAGATACTGCTAAATTACATTCCCTTTCAGATACTGCTAACCATACATTCCCTTTCAGACACTGTTAACCATACACTCTATTTCAGATACTGCTATCCATACATTCCCTTTCAGATACAGTTAACCATACATTCTCTTTCAGATACTACTAGCCATACATTCTATTTCAGTTACTGCTAACCATACATTCCCTTTCAGATCCTGTTAACCATACATTCTCTTTCAGATACTACTAGCCATACATTCTATTTCAGATACCGTTAACCATACATTCTCTTTCAGATACCGTTAACCATACATTCTCTTTCAGATACTGTTAACCATACATTCTCTTTCAGATACTACTAGCCATACATTCTATATCAGATACCGTTAACCATACATTCTATATCAGATACCGTTAACCATACATTCTCTTCCAGATACTGTTAACCATACATTCTCTTTCAGATACTGTTAACCATACATTCTCTTTCAGACACTGTTAACCATACATTCTATTTCAGATACCGTTAACCATACATTCTCTTTCAGATACTGTTAACCATACATTCTCTTCCAGATACTGTTAACCATACATTCTCTTCCAGATACTGTTAACCATACATTCTCTTTCAGACACTGTTAACCATACATTCTCTTTCAGATACTGTTTAGCATACATTCTCTTTCAGATACTACTAGCCATACATTCTATTTCAGAAACTGTTAACCTTACATTCTCTTTCAGATACTACTAACCATACCAGATGCTGCTCATTTTGCATTTGCTTTCGGATTCTGCTAACCTTACATTCACGTTGGGATACTGCTTACTTTATATTCAATTTCCCATACGACCAATTTTGCTACACTCATTTTTGGGTAATGCTAAAAATACATTTGTGTTCAAATAATAACCAATCTAACATACTACAAATATAAGATACTTGTGTGCAACAGGACAACATGCTGTACTAAAAGATTCCAATCATTGACATAATAGACGAGTTTGACTAAAAATGTAATCCTGGCAACCCAAGGCTTGTCTTGCAGGTATTCACCAACGATTTACAATTGTTCGAATGAACTGGCAACTGTGTATATATATTATGATGGATGTTCAGCTTGGATGGATCTACCCCCAATTTTGTAGAATTAAATCTTAATAAAAACCATTGAATTCACATATAATGGAACAAAAAATTTAAAAAATATGTTTTAAAACATTACAAATTTATAAAGATATAATGGTAAATGAGATCAGCATCTATAACACTACAAATTACAGAAATTTGTTAATATTTTCAGCCAAATCCAGCAGTATTTCACTCATGTTGTGGCATCCTACAAATTACAGCTAAGATCACAGGATACAAAACACTTTGTTAGCACATTACAAAACAATACCACATCATTGTTTGATCGATGATGTCTGACAAAAAATTTCTCAACGTTACAAACAATTCACACCAACAAGATGCAAGACAAGCTCAAGACAAAATCTTGGAACAAGGCAAGGTGAACAAAAGACATCAAATCTGGTGTCTTGCCCCTTTGCTCAGTGAGCCCCAGGACGCAGGAAACCCCTTTCATCCACTCTTAATTCTGGTTATTATTTTTAGACTAAATACAATCTGTTACTTAGTAATACCCAGCTAGTACGATTGAGCCTATTTCCCATAAAACGACTCAGTTTTTATATTCACATATCATAATATAAACACAATTATTGCTAACTGAATAAAACAAATATCAAGAGATCAATTAGAAGGAGAATATTAGTAAGAGACTACATTGCATATATATTATTGGGTGTAAGTGAAAATTACATACTGTATAAAATACCAGCATTCTAAATTAATTTGTTTGTTTGTTTGTTTGATTGGGCTTGAACACCTTACTTACGGTTATTTCACTTATATGATGGAGTGCCAGTCCAATGGGTGAACCAGCCTCATCACCACTGACAAACAAACAAAGACAAGACAGGACAACACAGGATTAAATAGAAAAACTTCACAGATTCCCTTCAAATTCCTTCTTACTTCTGAGAGCATGAGGGCACAGTAAGCTCCCTCCCAACTCTCCGCTAGAAGGATTGGAAGTGAATACTGAATACTTGCTCAGGGCTGCAGGTTATTAGTAACTCTTGCTTTTTAAACATCTGTTGGAAAATGCAATTATAGGAGGGGAAAACTACTTCATCACAGATATTAAAATTACTCTCAGACAAACTGATTAAAATCATATCTTAATAGGCGGGTTTCAAGTTTTGAGTCACGTGAAATGTCCCTTTGCAAAATGACGTTGCTTCTTTAGGACAGTCTGCCTATACTTCAACATTGTATTTTGTCACTTTTCGGAATAAAATAGCTTAAAATTGCAACTTTTGTTAAAAAAATATTCCAACCTATAAGAAAATGAAAGCAATATGTTTTTTTTTAATGTTTATCTGTTAATTTACAATATTGCATCTACCACTCATCAGATTTGCTCTCCCTTGCTGGAAGGCAATAATGTCATAACGTCCTTACTGGACAATACTAGCTCCCTGTCATTGTTCCCTCAAGGGTATAGGGCATTACGCTTTAAGCTGGCAACTTGCTTATTTGTTTCATTGGGGTTGTGCACCATTATTTCACTCATATGACAACGTGCCAACCCAATAGGTAAAGGAAACATCTCTCAATCTCACTGGCACCAACAAACAAGACAATTTGTTTGTTTGTTTGATTGGGGTTTAAAGTCATACTCAAAGGTATTTCGTTTATATCACGACGTATTGTCTACTTCACATGGCTCCTTGCCTAATAACAATGGAAAAGGAGGAAATCTAGTAAAAAAAAAATTTTTGATTGCCAGACCCGCATCGTGTGACTCACTCATATAGCTGAGGGTCTACAGACTGACTTGATCAGTACATCAAAGTAGGATTAGAAAGCATACTCGCTTTTTCACTAAGTCATGGCGCAATACAATCACAAGCAAGCAGACACCACAGCACACAAGTTCATATTGAACATAAATGTAAACACATCAGAGTGTTTATTAGATATGATTGTTAATCAGACTGCACTCTTGACTGGAGGGTGATCTAATATTTCTCATAAAATCCTGGACATACACAAAACACACATGATCAAATTGTATGCGTAGATAAAAGATATTCAATTTCTCTGTATGAAGGCATCCAGTTAGTAGATCAAATATATACAGTTTAGACATATAGAAAATAACCAAGGCATATTTCCAAAAATTGACATTAAAAAAGATACATTTTCACAAAAACTTCTCTTACGTTAACGTCACAACCATTAAACAATAAAAAAAAACAACAACACACATATCATATCCAGGACTGCCACATTTTATTTCATTAAAGATTCCTGATTGTGTGTTCTTTATAATGAGTCCTCGACGGATGTCCATGCTGAAGTACTCAATCTAGACCTGTTCAGCATAATACAATAAAATAAGCATGCAGATCACAAGAGACGTGTAAAATATGCGTCAATGTGACAGTTAATAAAATAAGTATTTGGCACTGTAGTTACATTTATAATAGTATAGTCTCAATCTGTGACTCCTCATCAAATGATATCAGGGAAATATTGGGCACAAATTTGTGGGTGACATTTCTGAAACTGTTTCAAGCGAACCTTCTTTTCTTTGAGAGGTATCTGAGTGTCATCCAGTATTCTATCAATCATCTCCCGTAGACCTTGACTTGTTGCTTGCTGGGATTGTTTACAATATTCCTCAGGAGTAAGACGGGCACAAAACGACTCCTCTGTAATAAGAATAATACAAAAATGAAGAACTAACAATCAAATCAAACAAAAATGTCAAAACTATGAAATTGGTATACAAACAAGCTACAAGACATTACAAGCACATGATGCTAAACACTGCAATAAAATAATATGTACAGATTCCTTGAGTATCCAGGGGCAACTTACTAAAAACAGGTTTGTTTGTTCGTTTTATTGGGGTTTGACGTTGGACTCAAGGCCATTTCACTTACATGATGACGGATTGTCCATTTCACACAGTCCTTACTTAAATAAATGACAGGACACTAAATAACAGTGCCCCGGCGACATTAAGGGGGACCAGGTTGGGGCGACATAAGGGAGGAATGCTGCTGTTCTAAAAAAAAGAAGTACTGCAAACATCCCCCCTAATGTTGTCCTTAAGGTGATTCGCTGTCGAAATGTTGACTCGCTCCAAAGAGGTACTTATCTTGGTCACAAGGCAACCAAACGTGGTACATAGGATCACTAGGTAAAGGCCTAACAATTGACCCCATCCACCGCCAGGCGACGTTTAAATTGAACCGTGTCAAACTGTTAAATACCGCGTCAGCGGCCTACAAAAGGCAGACACTTCGCCCGTTTCGCCAAAAGTGAAAGAATTTTTGCGTTTCGCATCTTCGTATTTTTGTACTAATAGTTTAGGGGACGAAAGTTAGGAAACGCGAGGGGCTGAAAAGGGATTCCATATAAAATAATGTTTACTTCTTATTTAAATCTGTCAAATGACATGCACTTTGTTTGCACAAGCAAGAGACCTCCCCCCCACTCCCTGCCAAAAAAAAATAAAAAAATATAAAGTGCATCCTTCCCCCCTAAAGTCGTCGGCGACTTCAGGGGTTACAGAGAGCCCCCCTAATGTCATGGGGTGACATTAGGGGTTATTTTGATATGCATAAATCCCCCCTAATGTCGTCCCACTCCCCTAATGACGCAAGGACGACATTCTGAGGGGGGGGGGGGGGGGGGGGGGGGGTGACATTAGGGGGGTCTACAGTGCCTAGATAAAAAGGTAAATTCCTCTCCTTTTCCTTTATAGGGTACATACATTCTTATTTCTGTTACAAAGACTTTGCAAAAATAGCAGAGCAAACACAGATGCTTGCAGCTTTACAAAACATCAATGTGCGATTATTTATAAATAGGTATACTTTTAGCAACTGAAAATATTTAAGACTCATTTCACTGAATTTTATTTTATCTAAATTTCCAACACGGTCTATGTATCACAATTTATACGTGTTAACAACGGTAATGTGTATTCCCCACTTTTGATATATAATATTATTGCCACAACTGAACAGATATAGATCACCTTACTCCACGTACTTTTTATGGTTGGCAGACACATACCAATAACTGGATCCAGCTTGCCTTGTCTAACTTGAAACAGGTAGTAATTCACTTTTTCTTCTACATCTTTTGGGATGGTAAAAATGGACTGAGAATGTGTTAGCATGAAGCCCACTAGGACAGCTGCCAGGTTATGGCTGATCATTGGGTGTTGTAGGAGGACCTCTGTGAATAACTTGATGACAACTATCTTGTTCTCTTCCTGTAACAGATACAATTTAATTACAAAATATGAAATCATGCAGAATTTGCTTCAATTCTAAACAGTTCTTTAACAGCAACTGCCACTAAAAAAACAACAACCACAGAACACTGCTTTTACGACGGCATTATGGTTATATGACAGCAGTGTATTCCAAATATAACAAGAAGAGTGTTTTTGTTCTGACAAAAACATATGTCTCCCCCATCTCCCTTTTTCATTTTTCCAGATACATTTATGACCATCATAAACAAATTCCCACCTAAATACATATCGTATACATGGGACACTGACAACAAAACTGTCATGCAAATTTCAATGAATTTATTTTACAAAACAAAAAAGTATTGTATTTTTTAAAGCAAGCACATCTGTATGTTCAGATGCAACTGTGCTACTATTTTTTCGGATCCCATGTATCTGGATATATGAAATAGGGAGATGGGGGACTGGGGAGACAAATTATTTTTTAAGCTTGCACATCTACATGATGAAATGCATCTATTAACCAAATTTGAAAAAAAAAATTGGACCAAAAGTATAAGAGATATAGTCCGGACAAGATTTTTTCCCCAATATTTAGCATTTTTTGCCCAAAAAACACAAAAATAAATATTTTTCGAAAATTATTTATGAGGCCTGCACATTTCAATGATTACAAATGCATCCGTTAACCAAAGATATGGTCTGAACAAGTTTTTTTTCTATTTGTTACATTTTTTGCCCAAAACGCACACAAAAATATATTTTTTAAAAATTCTTTTTGAAGCATGCACATCTACATCATAAGATACAACTATGGTCCAAATTTGAATGAAATTAGACAAATAGTCTTGGAGATATGGCCTGGACAAAAAGTGTGGAGAAGGAGAAGGACAACCGTAACAAAAACAATATGTCTCCCAACCCTTCGGGGGAGACATAATGAATAACATGTACACATGTCAACAGAAAAAAAAAAAAAAATAGCACATGTCTATAACCATATCTCAGAGTTCCCCATATTTTTCTCAAAAATTTGTTTAGAACACTTCCAGTGCATATATTTGTATCCCATTAAAAATCATTAAAAAATACACACTAAATTTTTCCGAATGACCAAACTTTAAAATAAGCGGCACCCTGTTTGTACTTCAATAGGTTTGTTCAGAATCAGTACAGTAGTCAGATATTACAGCGGAATTAAAAATTTGCTTTATTAATCATTGAAACAACACCTGACTTCCCAGTGTAGAGCTTACTCAGCCGTGATAATCCTATTAATATTTGACACATTGTCAAAGACAATGGAAGGCTCCATTAAAAACTCTTAAAGCTAAGGAGAACTTCACTAACTTAGTGTGTTTAGAGTAGTTACAGGAGTTGAGCTAAAATCCAACAGAACATTCATAGCACTTAAGCAACAAACTTCTAGATTATTGGTAAAATAAAACTCCCAACTTACCTGTTTAAATGTACAACTTTTTCCTTTAAATTATTCAAACATGCTGTTGTTTTGCTACACGGAACAGGGGACATATAAATTAGTATTTATGATATTACCAGCCTGCTATACCAACTGGATGTAAGTGTCAGTAATTTGAGGTAAATGTACACATTGATGTGCATATTCTGGGCTAGAGACCCTCTGAAGGAGGACTTAAACATTTCCCAATATAAAAAGTTTCAATAAAATCAACTGAAAGATAAGACAAAAAAACTCTATATCAACGTTTTGTTTGCCTTGGTGTACATTGTTAGGTAGAATGGACACCATAGTGTGTTGTTTGTTTGGTTATGTTTTAACGCCATAGTTATTAGTTAAGGTTATTCAGTTGACCAATAACTTTGATAAAATTGAAGTTTAATTAAACTGACATATAAACGGGGAAAATAGGGATGTATTGATTCATTGGAGTTTTTCATTTATATGATGGCAGTGCCAGTGTATTCCAACAATAATTGGCACAAGTACAACCAAGATGTGAAGTGTATCCTTAATGTTGTGAAAGTTCATCTTCCCCAGTGCTAAGTTAAGACAACACTGCCACTCTTGAAACAAACAGCCCTTAGCTAGAGTTAGAATATGGGGAAGGTGAGACATTATTAAGAAATAATCATCATCGAATTATAGACTGCATTAATGGGATAATTGGATCAAAATTACAGGTAGGGCATACATGATACATGTCGGGCAGTGTTAATGTCCTGTACACTATCACTGATGCACGGAGAATTCACTTTGCGTCATATGATGACTTCATTCTTCTTTCTACCCTATTTCTATTTTAGCTAATAATATCGATCTCAAATGGCAAAACAAATTAGATTATTGGCTTATTCTAGGTTATTTCGTGAAGAAAGTGAACTGTTTATACCGTCAATATTTGAAAGTACCCGTCAGAATGACAGGAAGACGCATTGCTAGCTAAATGTCTGATGTCAGTTTGTAGGCCCTAGACCCTATAGGCCTACTGTCTTTCTTGAGGCTGACATTTATAAAAATTGACTTATAAATGTGCCTGTGCAGGCTGTGGTCTAAATTTAGTTAGGTAGCATATGGTATGCATTTATATTCACATTGATTTTAGACGCTTAACTAGCCTAATAAGTTAAAACGCTTGACTTACCCAAACTTTAAATCTTATTACGTACAGGCTATAAAATAGCCTACAGACTAAGCTTGCATGTAGTTGTGAACAGAAACTTTTTCAAGGTATATCATACTCACATAAAATTTTTGTAGTGTGGCATAGTTCTTCGAGAGCCTTCAGACTTACTATTAGACAACTCTTCTTCTGCAAACCATCCGACAAGTTTGGAAAACGTCACGATCTGTCAAACGTGGCAGTAGCCATATCCCGAGCTGGCAACATGCTGTTGCATTGACATTGTATACAACACTGTTGTAGCTGTCAGCCAGTAATTTGCCGGAAGCTCCTACGCCTTTGACTCGTACGTGTTCTTATTATACCTTCTTCATTCAAGTTTAAAAATAACTCTGCTACAGTGTATTGGCCTTTTGTAACAAAAAGAAGCACTGCCGTTTGACCGCCCACCACAGTTGATTTAGACATTGCAAATACACACACGACGGTAATAAAGTGTATACTGTCAAAAACTGCAGCGCTAATTGTGATTTACTGTTTTGTCGTCAAACAAACATGCAATACCTTTGTTAAATAAAATGTTCTGATATAGGTAATTTGTAATCAATCAAAAGCGAGAAGGGTATATACTACTTAGAAATATTTGGTTGATTTTGACGTTATTGTAAGTCAATGGACGTCCAGCGGTCCAGCGGTCCAATTAAGGTTTTTTTATTTCAGGTCATTTTGCTGGGCTCAAGTTTATTGAGTTTACCATTAATATCCTAGGCATACCTTTCAAGTTACGTTTTTTTGTTTATCTCACTGATACAAGTTAAGGTTTTCTGTTTAGCAAATGCTATTCATATCCTGGGCATATTTTCAGCGTGGACATCCCCATTGTCATGTCTGATATCGCTATATGGTATAGCGTTTACAAGGTGAATAGGGAGACTCTATAAGAGTCGGTTGCTCTTAGCACTATGTAATTTAATCCACCGCATGTTTAAAGTCTATCTTTAATTCTCTATTAACGATTTAATCTGGGGTTACCCACTATAATAGCAACTGGCCCATTTGCCCGAAAGGCTATATTAATCGTTAACACCAGATTAAACATATCTTATATAGTGTATTAGAGATAGACCTTTAGTGTATCGTACGTCTCCAAGCTGCCCTAAATGGGTATAATCCAACTGGAGAAATGAACACAATTTGAGACATAATTTTAACGCATCTTTATAAAAAAAAAAACGCAAAAAATTTAGATTTCATTTCTTATGTTTAAGTTTGATAAAAATAAATAGTTGGGCATTACAAAAACGAAAAAAAAAAAAGAAAAAAAAATCTACATGACACTAAAAAATATTATTTAAAAAAATAATTATATCTCACTATTGATGACTTGTAGCTTCTAGCTCATACCCATCGAGAAAAACTCGTGGAAATCACGAGATTTCTCCACGTTGTAACCATGTAGATAAATCATAATCCGTGGCATATGTAAATAATTATGACGTTATCAATTCCACGAGATACGAGAATTGTAACCTGTCTTTGAAACGTAACCTATCCAGATGATACTTTATACGCCTTTAGCATGTGATATTTCCACGTGATATACACAAGCATTATTCTCGCCTATATGACGGCATGTTTCCACGAGATATATGGATACACAACAATTGTACGCTCACGGGTTGGATCCGAAGAGTTCCCTCACTTTCAACAGAGTACGTCCCTCGGGTATATGAGTAAGTCATAAGAGTGAATCCGTCGCCATATAAGTGAAATGCCCTTGAATACAACACCCCAATCAAACAAGCAAACTTTCAAAAGAAAAGGATGATGTATTAGTTTTATATGCTGTATAAAATGGACAATGTCGGGTGTTTTAGACGAGCGGTTTAAAACAGTGTACATAGGTTTAATTAATTCTATGCATTATGGTTACGTGATACGGACAGTCTAAATGAACTAGACTGATGTGAACCCATGTTTTGCAATTACCTTGACGTTGGAAATAAAATAATGCGTAAATATTCAAGCAGCAACGACTATACTGGAGTCATAAGGGGATGTCACACCAACCCCTCTGCAGATATTCACCAGCAGCATCAACAAGCTGGCTAATACACCGTCATCTCATATCTGAACAATCTGAAGCTGACAAAGCCCATTTTTTTCTACGATCGGAAAATGTCTTAACAAATGTATTGTGAAGCGACCATGCGTTGGCCACACAGGTATCACCTGCATGCTAAACGTTGGTTCTATTCACGGAAAATTAACCAGGTGGGATTCACATGGTTTTACATAAGATACATATAATATGTTCACGAAAAAAATAATAATCACGTGGCAACCAGATGGTTTTATGTCAGTTCCATTCACGTTACATCAATCATGTTGTGTTTATATGGTTTTAGTGTGGTTTATTCACGTCGAATTAAACACGTGACATTCTGGCGGTATCATTCACTACAAACAGAAGTCTATCAAGTTGATAGACTTCTGCTACAAATTAATCACGTGGTATTCGTGTGCTTTTCTTGTGGTAGTTTTGTATTACTATTCTTGTGGTTCCTCATTTTCAACTTCCCCTACATCCTATATATACCGTTATTTTGAAGACATATTATAAATATGTGCCCGCTAGGTAATTCCTATTTTACATTTAGGGAAATATAACTTTATTCATTCAGAAGAAAAACATTTTTAAACCCAACATGGTCAGAATGTTTGGAAAGTTAATGAAGGAAGAAGTTCAAAAACTTTTTTTTTTTAACACTACACTTATTTTATTTCGGGAAGAAATGACCGGCGTTTGGACTGGGAGTAGATCCTGCTATCCGATGGCAGAGGTATTTTTGCTATTTTCAAAGAGTGTACATAAACATAGTTCGGAGCGTCCATGCGCTTTTTAAACAGTGCTGTCATTCAGTAAGGAAATCTTATCACTCCTTAACAGTAAAATCTTCAATTTTTTTATTTTCCCAGTTTCAATATTTTATCATACAGCCAAAAAGAGTATTACATTATCCCCATTTGCTTTTCACAGTGACAAATCACTTCGCGTACCCACAACTCTTTGCCAACGGAAGTGTACAAACCGCTAACTCATTCGATGCACATGTCAAATTTCGATATTATTCTGTAATATTTTGGTAATTTGTGTTCAGTATAAAGTTGTACGATGTCGCGTGGTAGCAGTGCCGGTTTTGATCGGCACATCACCATTTTTTCGCCAGAGGGTCGTTTATATCAAGTCGGTAAGAAAACTATTCTATTTTGTACAACAACAACTCCAGGTTAACTGAACCAAATCAATAGGGCTTTTTATTAATACCACTGTATTTCAGATCAATGGGTAAGATTTAGCTAAGGTCATTACATGTGAACTATGAGATCGATACGTCCTCGTCAATACGAAAACAACTTCAACTCGGAATGTGAAAATTTAGGAGCCGTTGTAGAATTGGTCCGCCACTCAACGGAACGATATTTGAGTGTAAAAAATCGATGAATAAAACTGAACTAAATCCAAAACTGAACCTGCTTCGATTTACCGTTCACAGGATCGAGTTTGCCTGTCGACCATCAGGTTCCATGTTGTGACTCCGGGGGTGGTTTTTATGAGGTTTCCTCCAGCTTTTCCACCCTAATAAGGCTAGGTGCAATGTGAAGTGGACAATCCTCCTTAGCCTTGAGCACAGTGTTAAACCCCAATAAAAAAAAAACAACAATAAACAGGTGGGGGAGAGTAGCTGGATCTAGCTATGTAGCTTCAACCAGCTACTATAGCTGGATACAGCTACACAGGCATAGCTGGATGCAGCTACAAGATGTTAA
>JARFOD010136242.1:0-13415 GCA_031763545.1 Mopalia muscosa
AAAGTAATAGTTTAAATACAGATAGTAGACTTGCGATACAGATACTATAGTGGCGTTTCAGTACAAATACTAAAAAACGTTTCGGTAGGGGCGTACACGTACCAGAGACGTTTCGGTACAGGTTCTAGCGATGTCCGCCTGCAGATTCTAGAGACGTCTAAGTATGAGTTCTAGCGACGTCTCCGTGCAGTTTCTAGAGCCGTCTCAGTGTGGGGTCTAGCGACGTCTCCGTGCAGTTTCTAGAGCCGTCTCAGTGTGGGGGTCTAGCGACCTCTCCATGTGGTTTCTAGCGACGGTTCCTTGCGGGTGTCTCTGCGAGGGTACTAGCGACGTATCCCGGCAGGTTCTAGCGACGTCTCCGTACGGGTTCAAGCTACGTCTCCGTTCGGATACAAGCGGCGTTTCGGTACAGTTGGTAACTCCGCTACAAACATGCCGATACATCATGAGTAAGTCACAGTTATAAAATACCCAACAATTTTTGCATGGTGTCGAACCTAATTTACATGTCATGGCACAGGCGCCACAGGGTGGACCTAAAGTCCAATCAGACTCTCTCACTGCTGTATTATTAAAAGACAGCAAAATCCTCCCTTTTGTCTGATAATTTTAAGCTTGAAATTGAATATAAAACTTCAGCCTTTGTTGTAAACCTGCTTCTTCTTCAGTATTTTTGTTTAATTATATTTCTGGACTGTAGATACAGTATTTTAATTACACCGATGCGAAAGCTTAACTAATTGAATGTTTTCAAACAGAGATACATTCTAATAATTAATTGTCACGCGATACTTAGGAAGGTTAATACTGTTAGTCCATAGGCCTATGTCTTTCCGCCCGTCCGTTTGTCCACCCGTCCGCCTTTCCGTCACAAACTGGTTCGTGTTTAGCCCCATAGAGGCCATAAGCACTCAAACGCTTTGGGTGCTTTTCACTATATATATGTTACTCAAAATATTAACAATACTGTAATAAATAATTTTTTTCTCTCAAATTGAAACAAAACATAGAGGAAGATGATGTTTTCAGACAAAAGGGAGAGGATACAACACGAGACAATTAATTAATTTTAAATCGATCCCATTAATTAGCAGGCTGTATGGGGATTCCGATTGTGAGCATTGAAAAAAGATACCTTTTGTCTGAATATAAATTCAAATTCAGGTTCAGTGTGCATAATGGGGTTACGCTGGCATGTCGGAGTTAAGTGTGCGTTTAGAGAGTGTTTGGCCCCGATCTCCCATCACCATCTCCTCTCAGATCGGAAGTTGGATTCCCGAGTATCATATACATGGGTGGAAACGACAACAACATGGGTTCACAGAATGATGTAGATCAATGTGTTGTAATAAACTTTTATCAGCACTACCTGATCAATGTTGAAGCAAAAATAGCGGCTTCATGGTTATTAAGATGTCAAGTGTGTCCACTAAAGTTGACCTATTTCATGATAAAAATGCGGTTCATGGTTCAAAGCCAGATTAAGACGTCGAACAAATTAAAAGCGTCCAAGCGTAGTGGCCCTGTGGCGAACGTAGCGATCCACTCGTCTGCCTTCAACGTACGGCTTGCGGGTGTTATACCATGAAGGTTGGTTTGATGAGTTGTATTTCCCGCTTTTCGAAACATTTTATTAAAGCAGAGTGGGCAATGGACATCTCGTCGTCGTTATAGAAACATATCTTTCAAAACAAACAAACACGCGGCATAAAAAAGGACTATCAACTGGCTTTTTGTAGATTTCGCTGCAAACCATTTATGTTAAGTAAAAAATAAAACCAAAATGTATAACGTATTAGAATAGATTGGTTGCGCTAAATTCGAAAAATCGGGTTAATAGCTACATTGTGACAAAGCTACATGTATGACGTCTTTGACTTTTTTAAATTTTTTTATTTTTTTTATTTTCACGTTAATATTTCTAAAATATTGCGATAAAAATATCAGGAAATGAATAAATAGTTGTTTTTAAAAACCGTATCAATTTACAGGTAAAAAAAAAAGAAAAAAAAAGGGAATAAATTGTAGATTGCAGTTTTAAAACGAGGTATCATGATATCTTTAATTGTCACGTCAAATAGACGTGTTAGCGCTGTGAACTAGACGCCATGTCATGTATATTAACACCCTGAGGCTAGTTCTTTGGAAGACGACTCGTTGTCTTTACCATATCAAAGCGCTAATGGTGGATGTGAGAAAGACCGTAAACTATGTTGACATCGTGCATCTATTATAATTGCGGATGTGCTATTTTCTATAGTAACTGGGAGCCTGGTTCATGCTGCTTCTAGCAAGTAATTAGCCCACACTAATATACGCATTGGTGCAACTATATAATAATCTATAACTAAATAAATGTTGCATTGAAAAAACTTGACACTGGAACAAAAGGTATGTGATATAAAAATACGCATTAAAAAAAAATCATGATGATTAAAATTGCGCTGTCAAAGTTATAAACAAACTTTGAAAAGGACTTTTCATATACCAAGTGCAGTATTGAGCTCAGACTACATTGTGTTACAAAACACATTACACAGGCTGGGTAGCGTTTAAGTGGATTTCCATTAGAACCTCATATTAAATCTATGTATTATTTATTGATCCGTGAGTTTAGTAAAGTTCATATAACTTTTATAATGACTTGTAAAAGTGCATTCGTTTTAAAAACCATCTTACGTTTTGTTTTTTGTTTTTTTGATGTAAAGATTGGATGCGGTATTATTTTCTATCTTAATGTACATACCTTGTGGAGACGTAATTGGCCGGTGAAATTCGGCCGTTTTTAATTGTTTCCCCTTATCCATGTTGAGAAGAGTTATCCGACTATTTGTCATGTGATCATGATTCCCTCGGGAGCTGTCTATATGTACTGGAGAGATAACCTATAGAATTGTACTCGACTGATAAGCGGAGCTGTTCAATCAGAGAGAAGCCAAATAAGTATTAGGCCTTAACCCCGGATGACCTGTGTAGTTTTATAAATGGATAATGGATGACTAGGTAAATGATAATCTTTAATGGATCACCATAGTTCTACATCGGTATTAGCGTGCTGTCAGCTTTTATTGAAATTGTTATGTCCGTTTTTTAATTTATAACGCCTAAGGATGACCTAGTCTCGAGACCTGCTGTGTTTAACCAATTGCAGCCAGCAGGACACTTCATCCCTTACTTTTTAAACAGGATGCACTCATGCAGTTATTTGGCGTGTGTGTAAGTAGTTGATGGTCCATGTCGACATTTTCCCCTTTTTTAGTTTGGTGACTTTAAACACATGGATAGGTTTGTTTTGACTTTAACTTTTATTGGGAGTAAATGAAGCCTTCGCTGACAAGACTGTCCCTTATGGCAATCCTTAATCCGGATTAGCAAATTCAGATTTTTACACCATGAGTAATTCTATGTAACCCCAATGATAGGGTCAATATGGGACATCGCTAATACACGATAGAGGGTTAATAAATCAATGAAAAGATTTTATAGCGGATATATTAACGTGTGACATCGCTGATACACGATAGAGGGTTAACAAATTAATGAAAAGATTATTTAGCGGATATATTAACGTGTGATATCGCTCATACACGATAGAGGGTTAATAAATCAATGAGGAGATTATATAGCGGATATATTAACGTGTGATATCGCTGATACACGATAGAAGGTTAATAAATTAACGAAACGATTATATAGCGGATGTATTAATGTGTGATATCGCTCATACACGAATAGAGGGTTAATAAATTAATGAAGGATAATATAGCGAATATTCTTATCAGGGACATCGCTCATACACGATAGAGGGTTAATAAATTAATAAAAGGATTATATAGGATTATTCTGTGTCCGAACTTTTGACACTGGAAGCACCTTGTTGGGTTGGGAATCATCCTGTAAGGACCAATGTGTTTGTGGTCTGGCACTGTAGTTGAATCAAAAGTGATTAAGTACGTATTCACTTTTATTATGTTACCATCCTTTTTAGTTGTAAAACGTTTGACGCTAGTTATACCTTGATCACCAAGCTCAGTGCAGATCTCCTCCTCTGATAGATCTGAGAGGTCTCTGTCTCTGTTTTTGATGATCCCTTACTACTTCTGAGGGAACAGGGGGTGTTACGGCTAATGGTAAATCTAATATTTTCCTTGATTTGTTGTTTCCTACTTAATTGACCCATGGGCCACCGCCTTCCGCTATGATCTAATATTTAAGGTAGGATGGAATATCCTAGTGTATATACTCTTACATATTTAAACTGAATTTTATTAATTACTACGGAATTAGTAAATGATCATTGTAGGCTTGACGTGACCAGCCGATCAGATCGGGCCAATCTGAACCCCGTCTAGAAGAATATTGAGCCAAAGTGACGTGTTGGAGCAACATGGCTATGTGGCACCCTTTTGCCAGCCAAATTACCCCTCACTCACCAGGATCTCATTGTCCTCCGACAAGGGACGCAACCCAGGACCAACAGGTTGCCTCTTTCGCGCCTCTTAAGATCGACCGAGGAAGCCGAGGAAGTATTCTGCAGGGCCTGCTGGTGTTACACGCTCTCCGTGTTCCTTCACATTTATCTTTTGGCAATTTCTTTTTGTGAAGCACTGATTGCTATGGCACATGAAAGATTGTCTGAATTGTACAAATTTAGCTATAAATGAGGAGTGTTTATCTGTGTTAGCTTCGTACGGAAATTATCTCTACAACAGAAATATTTGACATAGTATGCTCTTTACCAACATTATATGAAAAATAAAAATGATTAAACGATATAAATTATTGAGTAATAATTAACAAAATTGACAATTAAGTGATTTTAAAGCGTCGAATTATATTCCATCAGCTCGGGTGAACTTAATAAGTCTCATGTTAGCACACAATGTTGAGATATACAAACAACAAACTGAAATAATGGACAAACAATGATCTGTAATTGGGATTTAATCCTGTTGATCTAACATCGGATAAATAAAAAGGTAGTGGATTACGATGCTGAAAATCTCTATATATGTCTTTAAGAGAATAAATGAGGCACTATCTTGTTTAAATACTGAATTCTTCTTTTGAACGACGGGACTTAAAAACAACGAGAAAGAACAAACATATAGAAGTCCTTTTTATTCAACAGAAATGTCGATAGGTAAGGGTAAATTGCTGAAAACTGTTAAGAAAAGATATTTCTTTCTTTCCAATGCATAACTATTGTCTTTTATTGGAAGACTTCTGTGTTAAAATTCTTTAAAAATGATTATTTTTACCCAGTTTTTTTTTATATATCGGGAGCATTACGTCATGGTAATAAAATGACAGTTAGTTTCCCAGAGAGATCATTTAGTCTCCCCAGTGACACATACATTCAAAACAAATAGTGTCCAGATGGGGACGCCTTTAACCATACTGCATGACGTTTTAGGCGGATTTGTAATTTGTCTTCCTGCTATGAAACTATTCCGAGTCTGATCTTTTTTGCATCAGGTTATTTGTTTTGTATATATGTCCCTCAGATAGTTTAATTTTTCTTTCGTTAAACGGTAAGGAAAAACTTAGTATTATAATGTGTATTATTATGTACTAAGAATGCTGTTCTTAGTTTAAGCAGAAGCAAGCTACTCCACAGATTTGAAGTTGATCGGTAAATTTGTTTTCAAATTAACTTGTTTCACAACTGCTATAGTTGCGTTGTTCACAGTCTTCAAGTTATAAGAAGCTAGATACTGGAAAAGCAAGGGTTCTACTAGAACAAAACAAAAAAAGCTAATTGGAATTTTCAAAAAGCACAAAAAACACTTTTTCTAAAGCGCCAACAGCTGCTAAAAATATGCCATTTTCTTCTCGACAATTTATAAGTATTATCATTCAAGCACTTGGTCGCCTCCAACATAGTGAAGTGTAAGCAGAAGTGTAAACAACAACCATGCCCCAGCAATTCTTCTAAAATGAATTTAGTTTTTGACAGCAAATTAAAACATTACGCTTCATTCCATCTGTGGCAGTTCTGAAGGAGAATTTGTTAAACCAAAGAACATTTGCCTTAAAACCATTATAGGTTGAGGGGAAAAGATGCTCATTTAGAATGAGCCCACAGGTATTTGCTGTTGGACAGTCCTCATTGGCAGGATGCAGGAACAGCATATGATCCTGTTGCAAACACAAACATGTCTCGCAGGTTTACCATTCCTTTACCTTGCTCCTTGGAAAATCAAGAATATTCATATCATTTTTTATTATTGAAACAAGTCACTCTTTTAAATGTTTTTGATTGTATAACACAACTTCATGAGTAATTATGGTGCAACACATTATTTCAACATAAATATCTTATTGTTTGCCTCAAAACTTAAATATGTTGTTCCTCCACTGCTAATGTTGGTCGAAATGATGGCTATTTTAATTGTAATATTCTAATGAATAGCCTTTAACTTGATTGTAGCCGGAAATGTTATCCATATTCATTTACATAAAACCTTGAATCAGCTGGTAAATAAGGACTTCCTTTCTGTTAAGTAAAGTGGACAACAAGGGCGGAGGGTGGAGTAGTGTTCCTTAGTACGACATTATTTCATTTCAATAACATGGATTCAGGGCAAATCACTACACTTTATCAGCAGCATCCGCACTACATTAAAAACTCTTCGCGGTAAATTGTTTTATAGTATCATTACATTTCTTGATTTATCTCAAGCATTCGACCCTGTTGATCATAGTATTCTTTTTCTTAAGTTACAGCATTAGGGGTTTCATTCCACTTGGTTTTGTGATTATCTCTCGACCCGAACACAAATATTAATTAAAACGGCACCCGTTCCTCTTTAATTCTTAGCTTCTTTAGCGTCCCCCTGGGCTCTATCCTCGGCCCGGTCCTCTTTCTAATCTATACATTAACCTTATCATTCCTCTTCTTCGTTCCTTCAATTTACTTTATTCGCAGCTGACACAAGTATTTATTTATCCAATGATTATATTAATGAAGCCTTACACACTATGAATCTTGAATTCGAAAACATACAACATTGGCTTCAAGCAAATCAATGTTATTAAATACCATCAAAACAAAATTTATGATAATTACACCAGGAATAACGTCTGCAAATCCAAATAATTTATTTCTCAAAATTTATAATATAAATATAGAACAAGTAAAAGAATTTAAACTTTTAGCATCATTTTAAATGACAAACTATCCTCCACATCCCATATTAGCTACATCGGTAAAACAATATCTCGTAATATTGGAATTATTATACACATCAGAAACAGCCTGAAAAACATACCCTTCTTCTTCTTTATCACTCATTAATATGGCCTTATTTAACTTATGCTAACGCCTTGTGGGCTAATACTAATAAAACCCACCTTCAATCTCTCCTCCTTCTTCAGAAAAAGGCTATTCGAACCATAACACTTCCCACAGATTATCTACTCCTATTTAAACATCCTATACTCCTCGATATTTATAAACTGAACAATCTATCTTGCTTACTCATTGCTCATAAATTCTTCCATCACCGATTGCTACTACCCACCAGTCATCAGCTGCTCTTCTCTCGTCAATCTGACATTCACCAGAACTCTACCAGATCACATAATTATAATCTACACACACCATATCACCTAACAAATCTATCTTTATATACATTAAAAGTAAAATGCCATCGAGAGTGAAACAACCTTCCTCTTTATCTAAAACGTATTGTTCCAACCTCTCTTTTTAAATCCGAATTGAAAGATAACCTTGTTGCACTATAAGCCTAGTTTATTATGAAATGCCTATATTTATTTTATAATTGTATAATACTAAATAATAATTTAAAGATAAATTTACCATTAATACCGCCATTCACAAATTATAATATATGGCCTAATCTTATAAGGGATATAACAAGTTCTCCGGAACTTTAACTCCGACTCAAATCATAAATTTTAATTTTATGTTATATGTATCTTACTTTTGGTAAATAAATTAAATAAATAAAAATAAATGAAAATAAACACGAATTCAAAGATATAGTTGTCCATACGTATCTGCGATGAATGACGTCAGACGAACAATATCATTATCGATCATAAATTCTTCTAGGTCATTTAAGTAAAATGAGAACAACAATTCTAACCTTTTCGCACCTTACGTACTTATAGTTGGTAAGTTAGTTAGGCTAGTTACTAGCTTGTAGGGGCCTGTATCGAAAATACCAAGACTGATAGGTCCCATACATGATCTTAAGTTACCATGGAAATCGTTTAAACATCAATGTCAGCAATAAAAAGTATGCAAATCCGTAAGACCTTGTTTTAAATCACTCGACAACACGAACAACTTTGTCAACGATTCTTGTGGGCTTCATAACCGAATCCATTCCTGGATAAGATACGCTGAGCAGAAGCAAGTCACAATAAAATTTCTATCAGAAACGTAGAAGTCAGGTACATTTAAACCATCCGCAACTCAGAATGTTATAGATATATACATATTTCTTATTATCTAAAGACGCCCACCCCTCTGCAACAGTTTTTGTATCATTTTACCAGAAATCAACAAATAACAGATTTTTTCGCCAAGCAGGAAGTATTCAATTAAATTATGTAATACAAAAATATTGTCATTTCGCGAATAACCTTTACGAAAACCAGGCTGATGCTTTTCGACAATATCATTGTTTTTAGAATAAATCGTTAGCGCTTGGTTTAAAATTGATCAAATAGTTTTCCGAGACAGCTAGTCAAGTTGTTGCTCTGCAGTTGCCAGGGTCTTGACTACTCAAGATTACTTTATCTTTTTTTAAATGGGTTTCATAATTCCTCAAAGCCAACAAAATAATGTTAAATAAAAAACGTAGTTTTCTAACATAAGTTCCTTGGAGGTTTATATGCATTCCTTGTAGCTTTTGTAAATTCCGTCTATTTCATTGTTTTTTAATGAATTGAATGGTAAAATCCGGTTATGTTTCGACGTTACGCGGAAACTGACTGCAGTGGTTGGTCAGACAGATTCCTATGTGTGCAACGAAAATAGTGCTCGTCCAACTCTCCGAGCGGTCTAGGAGAGAAACAATGGCGCTTACTATCCCCCATAGGATCTCACAGGTGTGACAAATCTTCCCGAAACTGGGCTGACATCTCCGGGAACTGGGTAACCTTGTCACTCTTCCTGCCATTCAATAGTCGTCCAGGGATCTAAATGTAGTGGAGAAACACATTGACCAATCAACTGCATGTCACACTGTATCGCCTCTATCAGAATATCAATGGTAACCCGAGGAGAGGTACAGCCTCCTTGTCGAGCACGCACTATGACTAACAATGCTTATTCCTAATTGGCTTTCATAACGGGGGTATTGAGTTTCTGGCTTACTTTCTTAAGTAAAACATGAATTAATACCAGTAAGAGGCTTTTACCAGACGGAAATGAGACACCATGGCTTCATACAAACTTGCATCGTCGATTTCTAGAACTAGTAATATTCACACATCCTTCTGCGACCAGAAATAGGGGAAAACAGTTATAAGGTGAGAATAGAGATACACTTCACAATTCTTCTTCTCTCGGGAAATTGGGTGGAACAACGCACAAACTCCGCGTAGTAGTACAAGATTAGTAAACTAGGACAAAAAACTGCATAAATTACACAAGGAAGATTGATCTCTAGTCATCTTAAATCGGGTCTCAATTCCATAGTGGACAGCCTGACATACTTACCTGGAGTCTTCACCAGATTTTAAAAAATTATATTAGAAAATAACCTTTATCAGCGGTAACCAGTCACTTCGTCTACATACAGACTCGTGAAGTGAAATCGTCACACCACATAGGCCATGTCGTCTAACCCGTAAGTCGAACCGTCAAATCCCGTAGGTCAAGTCCTTAAAACAGCAAAAACATCCTTAGCAAATTATGTAAATAATTGCGTAAACCCCTAAATGCGGAATTTCCATGAATATACGTTAGTATATCAAACATGGGTTTTAATGTAACTGGTAGTGTAGAATATTGTGTTATAAATTGCACCTGGAACTATCACGCCATATCACGACTGCCGTTCGTATACTTTATTATCTGTTAACAAAAGTTTGCATATATAGGATTGTTTGTTTGTTTGATTGGTGTTTAACGTCGTATTCAAGGGTATTTCACTTATATGACGACGAACACAAATGCAGGACATCACAAACAAATCTGCTTCCTGTTACCCTTTAGCTCTGCGAACACCAGGGTAACAGAAAGCAACCTCATTTCTCGCCTCTTACGATCGACCGAAGAAGCCGAGGGAGTATTCTGCAGGGCCTTGGCCCACCCACTCCCTCAGGGGCCCATCACTGACATGAAATGTGAGCCTTTTTGCTCTACTGACAAATTGTTGTACCTACAATGCTAACCCTACATATATCACAGAGACAAGCAAAAACACCCAAAAGACATCACAACATTAAGGACCCACTTCAGTCAAAGGGTGAAGTGCAATTGAATATTGATCATAAATGAAAACTCCATTCTTCAAATAAAAAATAAAATACTGTAAATGGTTGTTTGGTAAGGGTTCAACACCATACTCAAGGTTATTTCACTTATATGATGACTATCATAAATAAAAACGCCAAAATCTTTTAATTATTCTAAATTTAATACAATAAGCACATGAAAGGAACAAAATACATTAAAAAAATGTAATTTAACAAATTATTTTAAAGAATTCTATAAAAAAATAAATGTAACAAATCAATACAAAAAAAATGTACATGTACAAGTAAAACAAAAATTTCACTAACAAAAAAATATATTCAAACAATTTTAATTTTAACAAAATTTTAGATTCGAACACAGAAATAAAAAGCAAATTACTTATTTTTAAAATTTTTTAAAAATTTTATATGATTTAACTTAGATTTAAGAATTAGCAAATGTCTCTGAAAGCAAAAAATATGAATTTGAACTCCAGAAAGATATATTTTTGGAAAGTTTGGATACTCAGAATTCTTAATATATTTGTAAGTTTGGTTGCTCCTATAATAACTTTGAAAGTTTGAAAAATGTACTGTCTATTTTGGTGACATTTCTAAGAATACAACAACAAACAAGTAAGTTTATTAAATAGAATAGTCCATGAACTAAAAAAAAAGGATGACTCATTTTTAAACTAATTTTCCAAAGAATGATTTCAGTGGACTTTATATCCCTGCCTACCAAAACTTTAGAATAAAAACACAAAATATATTTTCAACAAATAGTATAAAAAAACTAAACTGAAGAAAAACAAAAGAGGCACCCTTTTCTTAATGCAAAAAATGTAACGTTAAGTCTTTATGATGAATCGTTTTTAGAATAAGCCAGTTTCCATCTGGAATCTTCCAAAATGTGAAGTGTCTGAAAAAGGCTTTAAAAATTGGCTATTAATTCAGACATTAAAGGAAGGAAGACCCATATTACTCCATTGGCATTCTCCATTGATACTACATGTACATCTCAACATATGTGAGAAAACCATGTGACAGTTGGAGCCTAGCCAATGACCAAATTAATGGATGAAATTAACCATTTGTAAATGTAATTTAAAAGTAAAATTTCTACTATTGTAAACTTTGAATGAGTAACTTTAAATTTCTTTTACACCTTCAACAAAAAGGGACATGGGGTCCAGCAAGACCTGTAAAAGAAAATTCAAGTAATAATTTGTGAAATTTTGGATTGGTGGAGGATGCATTGTTCTCCATTTCTGTCCTTTTAAAACAGAGAACACCTAAGCTTGTAAAATCAATACATTGAGATTTCAGTTTCAGTTTTACCAAAAAAATCCTCCCTGAGTTGTTTGAAAATCTTTGTGTAGACACCTAAGTTCGGAAGGAGAACATCCAGGGCTTGGAAGGCGAGTCTGATCCTGTCAGGGCTTCTTCCATTACCACTTTGTTCCAAGCACATCACTTTATAACGATTTACTGGGGAGGCAAACAAACAACATGACTGCATTAGAACTAAACAGGAAAATAAATATACCCTATAACTTCAAAAAGTTGGGACACTCTAATTTTGGGACAGTTCAATGAAATAACATATAAACCCCCCTGTGGTAAATCCTATTTCTCTGTCCCAACTGCTGGAAGTTATTTTAAAACTACCAGTAGTCATTCTTTCATTCACAAACATCATGTGAGTAAGAATTGTTTGATGCTGCTAATAAGTAAATGTACCATGCATCCCCACTGACACAGAGTAACAAAGAAGAGTGACAAAGAAGAGCAGATAAAGAAAAATCATTTTGCAGTTTAAAACAGTTGTTAAGAAATAATGGAATTTAACTTAAAGAAAGCAAGCTACATCTTAGTAATAATGACAGACAAACCGAAAAGAATAATAATTGTGACCAGCAGTCTTAATTTATTCCCTGTGGACAAAATGCATCAAAAACAGGCTTAGTTTTTACCTAACAAAGAAAAACTAAAACAAACTATAGTCTGAGCCCCCTCAGGCTACAAGGCTATATGTATGACTCTAGCCTTAAACGATGTTTTACCTTCCCCATGTTCTTGTGGCCATGTTAGATATCAATAACATAATGAATGACATGCACCATTATTGTTGGCAAGGAATGTAGCAACAGCACTGCCCTGCCTTCTATCCAGTCGTGAAATAAATTCTTCTAGGCAGCTTCCTGTTTCAAAATTATAACCTGATAGCATGCGATCTCAGTAGTAATCATTTCTGATTAATTGACATCGTGTTGCACTTATGTCGCCCTTTTAATGAGATGAATCAAATTTTGATTTCAAAATTGTTGTCATGTTTGCACAAAAAACTATAACGATTGTGAATGGCACAGTATTTGAAATGGAAAGCAGTTTAGCTGGATATTGAGTCACCTGTTGATCAATGTGAAATAGCAACAACAAACTATCAGAAATTACTGTTACTGAGACCGTATGATACCAGGTACCTATGGATATGATTTTGAGGCTGAGAACTCCAAAGACAGATTTATTTTAAGACCAGATTGAAAGCAGTGCAGTGCTGTTGATACATTCCTTATGTCGTTATGGCTTTGATACCCGACATAACATGGCAACAACAGAATGGGGAACGTAAGATGCCATTTAAGGCTAGTATGTCTCATAGTGCTGTGTTGATGAAGAGTGGACCAATTTTTGAACATTATTAAACATCGCAGAGGATCATCATCTGTTAACTAATCCGAATGGCTGTGAGGTTTTCTTTTTACCCGATAACGCCTGACAGCTCAAATAATAAGTACCACAAAAATGGGACAGTATAAAACGCGGAAAATCTGTGGAAAATTTGCGGAAAATTGCGGACTGGATAAATTGGACAGGGCAGGCAAATTACTGAGTTTTACAGCGATTAAAGCACATAAATCACAGATTGGAGTCATACTCTATCTATTAAACCCAACATTTATTAAATTTGGGTC
>JARFOD010136253.1:0-13414 GCA_031763545.1 Mopalia muscosa
TCAACCACGCATATCAGGAAGTCATTGAAAATGGGACCTCTGTATACAAAGCAGCCAAAATGTTTTCAGTCCCAGAACAAACGCTCAGAGACCGAGCAAATAATTCAATTTCCATAGACACCACTAAATCAGGGCCAGGGCCTCTATTATCTTTATCAGAGGAGTCAATGCTCGTTGACCATATTAAACAAGTGGCGTCAGTTGGGTATGGTTACACTAGGGCCCAAGTTATGGATTTGGCGACAGAATATGCGATTAGTCTACACAAAAAGGCTAGAGATTCCAAGCCGTTATCTCTGAAATGGTTTTATGGGCTGATGGGCAGATGGCCTGAGTTAAAACTGAGAAAGCCGAGAACCGTCACCCAACTACGTGCTTCAGCTACCTCTTTAGAAAACGTTAAAGAGTATTTCATACAGCTACGCAATTTATTGCACAAATATAATATAAATAACAGCCCTGAACGCATTTACAACGTCGACGAGAAGGGTATTAATTTAACATTGTCTACTCCATTTATTGTATCTTCTGCCAGTGAGGTGCCCGTCGAAATTTCGCCCGAAAGATCGTCTACAACTACTATTATCGGTTGTGGGAGCGCTATTGGTGAACAAATACCACCTTACTTCATTTTCCCAGGAGCTCGAATGCGTGAAGAACTATTAGATGGATCTTCTGTGGGAACTGCAGGAACAGTAACAGAGAGTGGGTGGTCAAATTCTGACATATTTCAATATTGGCTCACAGAGCATTTCTGTAGGTATGCAAAAGTCGGCGGGGGAAAAAAGACTCTTTTATTATACGAGGGGCACCGATCACATATATCACCACATCTGTGACTTTGCATATCAACACGATATAGTACTTTTTGTCTAATTGCCGCCGCACACCAGTCATGTTCTCTAGCCTATATATGGACGTTGGGTGTTTCCGTCCGTTTTCAAAAATCTTCAGCATGGAATGTCGTAAGTGGCAACGATCGAACCCGGGCACTGTCACGCTATATAATGTGTGCCCTCGCATGTCGCACATATCAACTGGCATTGTCCTCTCGAATTCTTTCAAAAAATGTCGAATTTACCCATTCGATCCTCTAGCAATCGACATGACCTTCCGTAAACCTTCAGCATTCGCCAATAATGTAACCAATAACCCAGAGGAACCGCTTGAACCAGTGACCGATACAGCGCATTGTGTCAGCACAAGCTCTGGTTTTTTTAATTGTCATTTGCCTACTGTATCCCTAAAAAAAGCCAAACCCCGACGCTCTATTCACAGAATTGTTGGAGGAAAACCCATCACTGAACCAGAGATATCTTCACAAATAAATTCATACATAAATAGTAGGCCTACACCATCACGAAAGTCTAAACCATCGACATCATGTTCAACACTGACAGCTAAAGAAACAAAGAGAAAATTCATCACGCCTTACGCCCAGCACAGTTCATTACAGACACTTACAGACCAGGGAATCCAGAATTCTGACTCTAGTTCTTCTGAGGAGAAAACTTGTAGCGTATGCAGCCATTTTCAACCGAAAGAACTCAAGCAGTGTGTGTCCCTCGTATTCACGATGTGGGGCCAATGTCTGTTTGGCGCTTGTGACCATTGGGTGCACTTACAGTTTTGCTGTAACGTCTCTGTCCTCCGTCGCCATGATATTTTTTATTGCCCGTGTCATGGAGTTCCAAGCAAACCACAAGAAGAATGAAAGTCTTACCGCTGTATAAATATGTTTGGCAACTTTAATTTAAATATATTTATATACGGACAGTATTGTAATTAACTGTTGGCTGATATACAGCACATACGTGATGTTATCAATAATTAATGAAACTGATTTTAAATCTGACAAAGATGAAAAGTAACAGTTTGTTTGTAAATTAATATTTAAGAACATTTGAAGTTTGGCAAAGTTGGATTTTATTCTTGAAAACCGTACGACAAGCCCGATTGTGCCCCAATTTGCCGTATGCCACTGCTGTGTTTCCATACTTTAGCCGTTGATGGTGTACCGCGAAAACAGGTGACGTCATTCAAAACGTGGACAATATGACATACGCTATTTGGAGGCTGCGTTCGCCGATTTGGTGTTACTTATAACACAAAACTTAATCATTAATTACTAACTGGTAAGTCATTTATTAATTTAAGTAGCATTGTTTGTTTATTTAACATATTGGTTTACTTATATTTGTATCCAAAGTGTTAATACCACAAAAACCGGTGTTGCGATGATATCCCTGGCAATAATTTATTTATGTGAAATTGTTTAATTATTTTCCTTCTGATATATGAAAAATCTACAAATGCGAACTCATCAAGAACACATGTAGCTTAAAATTGTGGTTAACCCATGCGGTAAATTGACAAATGTCAGTCGTAAAATATACAAGCCATAAACCGCTGTCTGATATAAAATAAAACATCGCTTAATACCTGTTTATTTGTTGTTGGTTTTTTTTTATATAAATACAGCTATATGGCGTTTCGCTCGTTTGTACTATAAATAATTCGAAAGTTTATATAGACACTGGTTAATATCAATCATTTATTGCCCTTGTTCTAATCTGTATTAACAATATTTTTATAGCATTTTACTTCATCATCTTTAATTATATCTATATATATATGCTCTCTCTCTCTCTCTCTCGTGACAACAAAGCCAAAAGTATTCGTAGAAAAGAAGGAGAAAAAAAAAACAATCGCACACTTTTCACTAAAAGAAACAGAACAAGAAAATCTAGTTTCAAGCGTGGGAAAAATTAAGACATCTATATATTTGTCTTCAATATATAGGTACATTTTGTTCCCATTAAGTTCATGTCGATCATTTAAACAATAAATATTGTTAGTACTGTAAGTGTTATAGTAGACTTAATCACATCTCCAGAAACCGTCAAGATAGGCATGTTTACATTCTATGTTTCGATTTCTAAAACTTGCAGGGTATGTCTAAGTATTCAGTGAGGAACACTGTATATGTTTTATATAAGCTTACAGTCGATTGGTCAGCTTATATAAGGCCTTGCAGGACCCCTTGGCTGATATTCAGAACACACGTTGTAATTACGTTGTCTGTTATGCGGAAGAATATAAATCTGTACCATATATATGTATATATTTTGGAAAGCTTGAATACTCAGGATCACATATCTGTGAATGTGGTGCAAATTCAATTATAATGTCTAAAAATATTGCAAAATGAGAAAATGTCAACGGAAAAAAATAGACTACAGTTTTTCTCGAAGTGCAATAACGATAAGCCTTGATTGATAATTGACCTAGTAGAATGGTCCTTGAACTAGTAAACGACGTCACTTTTTTTATTTTATTTTTTTAAATATTGATTAGAACGATCCCATTGGACTTTTTTGTCTATAAAGTCTTATAAAAATGTAAAATCAACTTTCAGAAACCATTTTTAAAAAATCAAGGATGATTTATAAACATTGAGGCACCGTTTACACTGTTTCAAATTTACAAATATGAAGTTTCTAACATGAACAGTTTTCTGGAAATACGCTTTGGAAACTATAGAGTCTGCTTAAAACTGAAGTGCCAGAGATAGGTAATTACAGTTTTGCAACTTAAATATATGATAATGGGAAAACTAAATTATGGGCTACAATTCGACAGTTGGTAGTTAGAATTTCGAATTGATTTTTCTTAGGGATAAAAAAAATTGGTTCATTTTGAGCCCAAGGGTCAAACAAGACCTGAGTGTCCCAGCCTTCCCCGTTTTGTCGTCCAGTCGAGTGTCCACATTTAGAGGCGTTAAGGGGCTGCATCGATTTCAAAACCATGCGTATGCCGCTTTTCCTAGTGTCTGGAATTGGAGCATGTCTTATTTCGCTTTATTAATAAATTGAGTTCTATACAATAAATATAATGTCCTTGAATTATAAATTAACTCAGACAGGCTTTATGACTCCGTCGTCAGGAGCACCCTCGAGCCGCTCGTGAAATACCTTGTGCCGAACTACAACACAATGCTAATTTATCTTGGTGTTTGTGTTCTTTTGCGAAAGTTTGGGGATATGATTCGCTAGTGACTTTGGGGATATGATTCGCTAGTGACTTTGGGGATATGATTCTCGAAGTGAATTTGGGGATATGATTCGCTAGTTTCTTTGGGGATTTTAATCGCGAAGAGACTTTGGGGATATGATTCGCGAATTGAATTTGGGAATATGATTCGCGAATTGACTTGGGGATATGATTCGCCAGTTGACTTTGGGGATATGATTCACCAATTGACTTTGGAAATATGATTCGCAAAGTGACTTTAGGCATATGATTCGCAAAGTGACTTTGGGGATATGATTCGTGAAGCAACTTTGGTGATATGATTCGCGAAGTGACTTTGGGATATTATTCGCCAATTGGTTTTGGGGATATGATTCTCAAAGTGACTTTGGGGATATGATTCACGAATTGGCTTAAGGGATATGATTCGCGAAGTGACTTTGGGGATATGATTCGTCAATTGACTTTGGGGATATGATTCGCGAATTGACTTTGGGGATATGATTCGCCAATTGACTTTGGGGATATGATTCGCCAATTGACTTTGGGCATATGATTCGTCAATTGACTTTGGGGATATGATTCGTCAACTGACTTTGGGGATATGATTCGCGAATTGACTTTGGGGATATGATTCGCCAATTGCCTTTGGGGATATGATTTGCCAATTGACTTTGGGGATATGATTCGTGAAGTGACATTGGGGATATGATTCGTGAAGTGGCATTGGGGATATGATTCGCGAAGTGATTTTGGGGACATGATTCACAAGGTGACTTTGGGGACATGATTCGCAAAATGACTTTGGGGATATAATTCGCGAAGTGATCTTGGGGACAGGATTCGCAAAGTGACTTTGGGGATATGATTCGCAAATTGACTTTGGGGACATAATTCGCGAAGCGATTATGGGGACATGCTTAGAAAACTTAATCTAGCGGCACCTTTTGCTGGTTCTTTTGGAATTTGTGCATTGATAATCACGAATGCATGGAGAGTTTTGTGTACCGGATGCATGAGGCGGTTATATTCATTCAAAACAGTTTAAGTTTTTTATTTTGTTGTTTGATATATTGTGGTTTTTACATCGTAATTAAGATATACATCTTGTATAACTGTGATCAGAATTATTGAATTACGATTCTTGGAAAGTTTTTGTGTGTGTTTGGGTTGGGGGGAGTTATCTGGAATTTTTAAAAGTTTGCCGGGAAACTTCTTTCTCTCTTATGAAAAGGCTTACTATGTCCATAATGATCAAGAATTTTAAACTTACAATTTATAGCATACCATAAACTTGCAATGTTAAAATATAGACATTTTGTCACCTTGTCGTAAAAGGCAATCATTTCGCGAAAGGACGTCATGACGTTGCGGTATATATCGTATGAACTCGAAACTTCCGTGTTGCCCGGTTTCCGAAAATTACACTCTGTAACATTTACATTGGTATGAAATGTTATGATTCACTTACCATAAATAAATAAATATTTTTATAAAAATATCTATTGTAAGAATTTAGATTTAGAGAATAAAAATAAACCGCTTCATCTGGATTAACTTTTTCCGTTTTTATTTAATTACTTTTTTATGTATTTTTTTTTTTCCAGCGTTAATTGTAAGCGGAGTTTTCAGATCTGCGAAATTTTACAGTTGATGTATGAAAGATGACAAACGTTCTGACTAAATATTTTTCTCTTGAAACTGGTTTTAGATTTGAGTACAAGTGTATCAAAGCAACAATAATCGCATTGAATACGCTTTCATTCATTCCACAGTTGTGTAGCTGAGCAGGAAACGGAAAGAACCGAGTACCCACGAAACCACACGAATGACGTAGAGACATCGGTTGAATTTATTACTACTAAGGAAAAGACTATTGTATTATTCCATTCATTAGTCACGCTATATCAATACGTAGGGGCTAAATTTAAACAGTTCGCCTACCTACAGTATTTAATTCCTTGTGTTTTCCTTGTGTTTTACTAAATTTAACAGTATTTTCTGTTTCAACCGGATATCAGAAAAAAACGCTGTGGACTTGTCAGCATTAAGATGACTCGTTTAAAAACTCGACTCAGCGACCGGTTTGGTGGACTCAATTAAATTACGCCATCCCTTTAATTGTATAGAATATCTTTCAAATTACTCACTTATGATAACAATTAGCTTAAAATGTTATCAAAGTTGTTTTTTCATTAAAGTTGTAAGTTATTCTATATAATATTATATTTAGTTTAACAATCTTTGTGTCCATAACAAGTCAACAACGGAAACTAGATCGGCGAACAAGTATAGTCTATGGAAATGCCGCTCCATAATATATTTAATAAATGTTTAAGGAAAAATATATCCCTTTGACATCGGTGATCGATTTAGTTTGATTCGGATTCAACGGCCGTATTTTTGAATTAATTCGCTCGAATGACGGCATGTCAGTTCTATGGACGGCTTCACCACGGAAAGCACCGACAACAGACGCAGAGAAAGCTCTGTGAGCACCAGGGAAATAGGAAACTCTCCTCATCGCCTGTGAGTGGTTGGATAAAGTACCATAGTGCGGTGCTGCTGTCGGAACTAAGGGGCAAAAGGAAACCGATCTGTTTGTTTATGTTTTTTTATTACGTCTTGTTATTGTCTGGTCTTGTCTTTGTTTGTTGACAGTGGCATGTTATGGAACGATTTCGTGTGAAGTCACTTGCTGTTATTTTATATTTTTTATAGTTGCCTTCGATTCGGGACAAAGCTGTTTTATACTTTATTAAAATGGTTAAAGGTCCTCAAATTCCCCAGTTTTTAATTTAAAAATTTAATATATAATATATTATTATGATAATGTAGATAAGTCACAATAGCAGGCATTGCTTTAAAACTAAGTTAAAGGGGAAGACAACCCAAAAACCATATTCTATAAATAAATAAAATTGTGAGTATCACAAGTACCAGGTGAGTCATCAAATCCTGTGCTGCTAAGTTTTCCTGCACTCTGGTTGGTCAGCCAATTTTGAACTATCCAATGATAGATCAGTGAAGTCTGCTGTACACAGGATTGATGACTCAACTGGTACTTGTGATCCTCTTTAATGAATGATAACCAGAGTTACGATCAGATTATGAAAATAGAAATTAATGTATTGTATTACACACATAAGGCTACTCACGTACCGTATTTCTGATGATAGGAAAAGCGTCACATATTTTTAGACACCATTTTTCTCAACAATTTGGTATGCTCAATGAAAGATTATAAGTGGAAAGTTGAAAATTGATACTTTACAGTTGAATTTTTCTTTTACAAAGGAAAATGAAAGACTGAAATTTAAGAAGTATTTCTTAACTATAACTTTAGTGAAAGTTTAAAAACGGATGCACAATATTTCACATTTTAACTTTTCCCTTTCAATGGAAAATGAAAGACTGAACTTTGGTAAGTATTTTTTTAATTGTAAGAAATTCTTAAGCATAGCTTGCTGAATACGGCCCACCTCACGAGAAATCGCTTATTGACTGCATGGTGTATCAAATTTAAAAAAACGAATCCGCACACACTCATTTACTATGACGCCTACTGCCGCGTGATCGAAAGGCCACATGACCTTTCAGAAACTATCCCCAGTGATACATTATGTAAACGGCTTGTATATTGTCATATTTCGTTGCTAATATCATGGAAGATAACTCACTTCCTGATTTGCAAGGCACCCCTCAATATAACATACAGGAAATTATGTAGTGTATAGAATCCAAATATAATCCAAAAATATTTTACAGCGAAGGAGGAAGCTTTAATCGAAATGAAAAACCCCAATATACACCCCAAATTCAATGCTCGTGAGATCATATTTGTAAAGCCAGTTTATTTTGATTCTATTTATTATGAAATTGATCAAGTTAGCACAACGGACATTCAATGTGACATTTATACACAATCAACAATATACGGATTATACATTTACCATAATATTGATTTCTGAGTCAACCGTCAAACTGACGATTATTTTTCTCACAAAACCCTTGCGCTTTTATTGGATCGTTCATTGTGTATATGGCCAAAGGGGTCATTTATTAATCCGACGCCAGACAAAGAGGATTCCAATCCCCGTAAAAGATCATGGGTCAGCATTATTATGGGAAGAAAAATTGGGTAGGCCTACAGCCCCGACAACCCACAACCTTCCAGTGGCGGTTGCTGGCACAAATCAACCATCAAATATAAATAGATCCCGCCACCCCCGAAGTGAGAGACATGTGGGCTTTAGAAGCTGACATGCAGTAAGAAAATGCGACAATACTGCACCCTTAACGAACGACATTTTAGCTTATTTTATAAACAGCGGATTTCAGAAAATTTAGAATTTTTACTTTCGCTTTTACGATTTAATTAATTATATGGGTGAACATCAAAAGAATATATTAATATTGATTTTTTATTTATTCCTTTTTGTTTCGCTAGCTCAACAGTTTTTAGTTGAATTCCCTATAAACTGCGATGGAAAATTAGTTCATTGGAGATAAAATTGTTTGATCTTTTACGTTGTAAATTTCTTACTAAAAATGGGCACGATTATTAAATATCGTATATAGGAGAATCCTATAGGAGTATCGTGCCCTCGTTCTTTCGACCACCCACCCCGATACAGGTATATATATAAGCCTACTCATATTTAACATTTTGTAATAGATGTAGCAAGATATTTTGTGTCCAAAAATTACCAAAAGGAAAATCAAATAAATATTCTTTAGTAAACTTGGTTTATTTTCAGTAAGGTAGTCTATAAGAGTTTGAGCATGACACATTAATTCCAAAGTTTTGGGAAGAATTGGTTGAACTTCTTAAGAGTGTCAGAAGTTCCATTGTCTGCCTTGTGTAAATATTTTGATTATGAAAATGTAACATTTAACAAATACAGTAAAATAATTTGTATTCCCAACGTTTCGTTAAAAAAAGCATCTCATCTTCATCGTTATTATTTGTTATTCATTTTTTTTAACAATTTGTCGAATTTTCCATCAATACCAAGAATACTTTCGTCACTCATTTTTGACACATTGCCGAAGAAATATATGATGTCGCGCTGGAAAAACGTTAAATGACATTTAATACTTTGTTTTTTTGGTTTAATAGTAAAATTTAACTACAACGATAACCGAAAAGAAAACGCAATAAGCGAGAGGGCACCGTATATATACCCCTCGTTTATTGGTTTCGATTTAGAAACATTTTGGATCGTATAATTTTTTTCATAATAATTCGTATTTCTCTATTGATGTAATAATTATATCTTTATCACAAAATATTTGTGACAGATATCGAGGACAATTGTCATTATGCTGACTGATAATAAAACTATAGCCATACCAAGCCGCGGACAAATGTGTTTATACGAAGGACTATACGAAGTTATAAAGGCATTAGTATACCCTATGATAAAGACACTCCAATAAATACAAACAGAAATAAGACATTTCTCTTTATGACTTGAAATTCAAAAGGAAACGTCTAATCGTTTTCATTTTTATTTTTATGCTTAATTGTTTGTCTTTATTTTTATACTTTAAATCGGGTTAAAGCCTCACAAATAACTATCACTTTGATTATCTGTTTCTCTTTGCTTCATATTTTATGGTGGATAAATTAAGACAAACAGCGGAAATTGCAAAGTTAAAAAAAAAAACGTGGTTCAGTTTAATGAATTCAGTTCGGACCACCTTAAAGAGCATAATAAATTTCATTTCGAATGAAAAGATGGGAGATGAAAAGCTATATCCACTTAAAATGTATTTTCGGATGACAAATAGATAAATGCTTAATGTTAAAAAAAAGCAACTGACAGCTTCCTTCGAGTTTTATTTCTTAGCTAGAAAAGACAAGCTTTTATAAAGGTCTTATATGAGTTTTTCAAATAAATCAATTTTGACTTAAGCATGGATTAATCAGTAGCTGTCATATACTTGTCAGTCGCACCTGTCAAAGATCCCGTGGTTGGTTTCTATGGTGTCTCGTGCGCATGGTCCAGAAGATGTCACTCCTCTCTTGTCAATCAAACTGCTCCACGTGATTTATCTTATTTGCTTTCAGACACCATTTGAAAAAAAGACAAAAAGGAATTTGACTCACTGCTTTTAGTAAATGTTAGTCGCAACAGTCGTGAGATGAATTTGAAAAATTATGTCGTCAAGTGATGTATTTCCCGTTCGCGTATAATCAACAATGTGTCCATAGGTTAACAAACTTAACTGAAAATTTTCAGAATATAATTATGTGAGATGACCATTGAATACGTTTCCGTGGACCATTAGCCTGTAATCACGAATAAGAATACAAAATCGTATTTGAAATATAAAAAAAACACGGAAATCTAAAAGATCACTATATCAAAGAAAACCACTTTAACCCACTCGATAGTAATCGACGGAATCACATCTTACAAATGTATAGCCAGAAAAAAATAACGACATTTTAGTGGCTTGATTTTCTTGGTGCTTTTTGTTAATTAAATCTAATCGAAAAAAAAACAGTAATAACTATTATTAATATTCCGGCGTGCGTATAAAATTAAAAATAAAAGAAGTAGTATATCATATACCATGCATGCTTAATACATAGACAATTAGGACGTCAAGTAATTGTTAAACTATTTAAGAAGTGTCAATCCTAACTCTCTAAATTAAGTATTTTTATTGTTGTTGTTTTATTCATTTTTTTTTAAATCTGTACCTACATACATATTGACCGCATAGCGAAGACAGGAAACCCGTAATTTCATTGTGGTAGAACATTGACGAAAAATACAATTTTGACATCCGTTTCAAGCTCACCTTTGCACTTTATTGACAAAGGACATACCAATTGCAATGACGAATATTTGTTTTTTTTATCTATGCTTACACCTTTGGGAAATGTACATTTTTCGTATACATTTTAATGCGATGGGTGTACCTGCTTAACTTTCAGCAAATATATAGCGCCGTTTAAATGGATAATCTTACAAGTGTTTTCGTTTTTTTCCATGTAAAAGGCCGGTTGACTGAACGATCCATGACAGAGAGACTTACTGCTGGCGATATGGTGCCTGACTTTGACCGACATGGGTTCGAATCCTGGGCGAGTCTAGGCCTATGAGAATTTCTAAGTCTGCAGAATTAGCATAACTAGAATCTGTTCATACTAAGAAAGGGCAATCATAAAATAACGTAAATACTGGTAATTAAAAGTTGTTTAAGCAGAGTTCCACGTGGACGTATATATAAACGTTATTTAAATACCATGGGAGGCACTTAAACAATTTCATTCTTTTTTTTTTAATGTTTATCTACCAGAACTAGATTATCAGAAGAGCTCAAAAGAATAAAACACAGCTGTGGGTAATTTCTGTAAATTCTAGATTTAAAACAAAAAACACTACTTAAGTTTTAAAAACTTGTTTTTTCGTAAGTTTCTCTATCCCCCCTTCGGTTAAAACGCTGGCTCTGTTACAATAATCCGTAGTTCGAATACAGTTGAAGGCAAGCAAAGTTCTTTTCCATACATTTTAAAAATATATCATCATTTGTTCTGACATTTTTGCCATAATCGCAGCACTTAATGTGGTTGCATACATATAACTGTTTACAATACTGTCTATACAGATTATGTAATAACACATTATTTTTAATTCGATCATTACTTCACTGTAATAATAACAATATATTACAGCACGCCAGGCGTAATGAATATTTAACGCCCGCTGACGACTGTGTGTCAGTTGACATTCCATGGCTGATTGGTTCTGAGCGGCACATAAATGTCTATCGCCTTCATAATTGATTATTATTCATGTCAAACGATCGTCAGAATTCCACCTGCTAATTTCATTAAAAATTTACCAGCTGTTTATGGCTCCATCGCTGGCCTAAAATAATTATAATCCCTCGTTTACACACCTGAGCGTTATAAATCTGTCGCAATGGCCCATTAACGTATCGCTCAAGATGCCGCCTGGACAGGATGAAAGCAACGTTTTCTGTACGTGTATATGATCGATAGAGACATAATGACGTCCATCAATGTCAGATTGACAGGGAAAAAAGGAAGCCATTTGCATATAAATAGCTATTTCTGTTTTCTGCAATCCACCTTTACCTGTATAATGTATTTATACCACATACATGTAGCGATGTTCAAATATTTCCCCTTATCTTATAGATGACTATCCGAAAGAGAATGGCACAGGACCAGTTTTGGAGATGATAAAATTAGCAGGTTTCGTACTTTTTTCTTTTTTTTTGTTGCTATTTTATCGGCTATAAATATTGAAAGTGTCGCGTTAATGATGCTGTCTACTACGTTTTATTATTAATTATGATATCAATCACTGCATGTTTTTTTTTTCAAATCAATCTGAGTAGTTTTATAGATGCGGCATATATCCGGTATATTGGGATACTGTATATATATGTATATATATGCATGGCATGCACGTGATCTTATAGGCTCGTCTAACGAGTCTGTCCAGTTTTTAGACTGAACTTAGTGATCGTTGTGTATATGCAGGTTTAACCTAGTGCAACAGATTCCCTGTGATATATAATTTTATTCGCAATAAATAATTGCATATAGTACGGATTGTTCAGGGTATACATGCACACAATGGAGACGGGATTTCGAATCCCAAAGGAGGAATGTCAAATTTTGTATATACATTAAAAATACATATTTGTCAAAATCAGATTTTCATAATAACCCAAACAATATTACCCATTTGTGGGTAATTTCTCGTAAAAAAAAAATTAACAAATTAGCGAGTTTGCGTCCGTGCCTACGTAGCGAAAGATTCGTCGTCTTCACTTGGATGAAAATTCGAGCTCGCTCTAGCGTATGCCTTTGTACCTATAAGTCCATACAGCCCTCGCCCTGTTAGCTGGAGACAGGAGTTCGATTCCTGTTGGAGGCATTCATATTTCTTTCTCTATAATAAAAATAGGTGGGAACAGGTATTATATAACCGTTCGCGTAGCTTTCCATTGGTCCGTAAACAGACACTTTCGTGGAAGATCGATTCTAATCTGATCAATTTTCGCTTCTTTTTTTAATCTCGAAATATTTTGTTTGCTGAATGCCCTATAATCCTGATCGATCAACCCTCGCGTGAGTCTCGTTTATTACGATAGAATCACTATACACTCGTCCATTTGGCGTAAGACCACTATTATTCACTGTCGTTGTGTCAGCCTCTTAGTAAAAATAGTGTGTAGTCTTGTTTTATTAATTCTGGCCCTGGGAATTTGTTTTTTGTGGAGTATTTGGTATTGATGTGAAGTTATTGAAGGGAGGTTTCTGGTCAGTGTAATATTATAGCCTAAATAGGTCACATTTGGTGTATTTATCACCATTTGATGGAGGGGT
>JARFOD010136264.1:0-13414 GCA_031763545.1 Mopalia muscosa
GTGTTTAATGTCGTACTCAAGGGTATTTCACTTATATGACGACGGACACAAATACAGAACATCACAAACAAATCTGCGTCCCATTACCCTTTAGCTCTTCCACACCAGGGCAACAGAAAGCAGCCTCTTTTCTCGCCTCTTACGATCGACCGAGGAAGCCGGGGGGAAGTATTCTGCAGGGCCATGGCCCACCCGCTCCCACACGGAGCAGTTAGCTTGCAAGTTTGGATTGCAACTGTGCTTTCGGCAATGCGTCATTTAGGAACCAATTTTGTTCGTTAAATTACATCAACTACTTTAATAGTAATGAAGTTGTCGTCGACTGGAAATTATTTGAGGAGGTGGTGCTAAGTGCAACCAAGCACAGATCTGTGATAAAAAGATAGCCCTCACGCTGTTGCTCAATGGTGTTCGCTGGTGTTCGTGCACTGGAATGTTTATTCTTGCAGCCATTTGAAAGTCTCAAAGTTTTTACAGGAGAGCTACACCATAATTAAAATACCGTAATGGTAGAGCAGATTTTCCACATCGAGCCAGTGTATAACAACAAAAGCCACTCTCAGTAAATAACCTTTAAAAAACCAAATCTAAGCCATTTCAATAAACGTTTCGTAACCTTTATACGTAATCCTGCCCGTAAAACTGATTTTGTAGACATTTTTAATTAGTTCGGATTAGCAATATTGTCGTGCATTAAAAAATTTACCATTGATTCTCCAAACTTTCATTTTCTTAAATATCTTGTTATGAGTCCCCTTAGATAAATATATTGTATCCCTACACAAGCGTACTTAACAAATAAATCAATAGTGTGTAATATATATTGCAAACCTTTTTAAAAAACTGTAATCATCATAAATTATCGCTTTTTTAAAATAGATGTAAAATTATACTTTTTAAATTATGTGCTTAACATTTTTCTTTGTATGGTGTTATTTTACGCCAGTATCGTTGAAAGTAATACCAGAAGTGTGATGTAAAGAAATAGACATATCTAGTGGACAGATTTAAGAAATAAAAAAATGTTTATTTCGGTGTTAACATTACATTATCTGAATTAATCTCGGTTTGAAGTAAAAATGTCATCAAACTATCATTAAATCGGATGAAACAGATATCTAAGTAGCTTACTGGCACATAAACAGTGTATTCATTGCGTTGGCTGCCTATCCCCAAATGTCACGACATTTCGAGGTAAGTAAAGAACAAGGGATTCCTAGTGTATGAAAGCTTAACACCAGCGGTTACACCAACATACGTGTGATATATAAAGCAGTAAACGGATATTTAAAGATCGTGTAAAACAAGAATCCGAAGTGTAGTTGCCTGTGGGAGATGCTGAGGGATGTTAAGAGATTCTTACAGCATACGAGATTATGTTCATTTATTTGTGGTTCGGAATGCCTGCTAACAGTGTAACTATGTTCAAGCTGTTGCAAAAACAACAAAAAGTGACTATCCCACAACCATGTCGACGGGCAGGAACAATCGTAGGCCTTATATTGTTAACCAGTCGCAAGCTCAAAAAGGTCAGAGGGACCAAAACGATAAATGGATATATATTATGATTTTTTTCTACAAGATTTAATTAAATATATGAGCAGATCAAAGAATCCAGGTGCAAAATAGACTGTATAGTATATCAAATCTACTTTTATTTGTGTCTGGTACTATGTATACACTCCATAGATTTTAGTGATATTCATTACATATATAAAGGTGTTGAAAGCACAAGATTACAAAGTCTTAGCAGTTGGGAATCCACATGTGTTTATATACACCTTGCTGTTTACATTTCGTACCGTGAGCTTATTACCCGACTCTCCGATCTACAAAGCACAGTAGTGGTTTTCATCACCTATGTTTATGTAAGCAAAATCTGAACGTCTAGACAATCGGATACTTTTCTCTATACATTTGAAGGAAACCTTAAAATGAAGTTATTATCACACCTAGTCGACATAGTCGTATAATTTCCTGCATATTTTTCAACTCCGTGGACTCATTTCTCTAAACCACAAAGCACCATATGGTATCACAGGTAAACCCTTTACAAAATAAAACACCTACGAAGACCAAATGTTTAGCGCTTTGGTCACACAGCAAAACGATGCAGTATCTTTTCAATTTCTAAAAACTATTAAAAGACCAAGATGAGTTGAATTACAAACTTAGCTGTATCGCTTTATTTGTATACTTAATGATTGTACATTGATTTTGTTTTCTTTTGGTTATTTTTAATGATTGAATGATGAAGAATTTAAAACATTGTATCGCTGGACGATAAGAGTTGCACAATTCGATGCACTCGAGTTAGACTGATACCATATCTAGACAAACATACAGTTACACCTTCAATATCCCTCTTATTAGATGCTACATTAATCTCAATAGTATAAGTAGCTTATGGTTAACGCCTTAACTATAGGTGATAAGTTTATAATATAACTGGCGTGTGGTTAACGACTACTGTACTCTCAATCAAGGTAAGCCCACGCACTTAAAAGCCACAGAAGATGCAAATAAATGTCAAGAAATAATTACAGTCAACCGAAAAGGATTCGAGTTTTCCGCTTGACATTTCTAATCTATCCGCTTGACTAGAATGTCAACTAACGTCATTCCGCTGTCACATTAATAATCTAATTTGCTGTCATCTTGTACACTTTATCAACTCAGACCTCATCTTGTAGACACGTGAACTTGGTCAAAGTGGGGCCTTATTAGGAGAGCGTCTTTCTCAGAGTGGTCTATGGAGATTTAGGGTTATTAATTGGCTCAGGGTCACTACGCCCTTTCATTGCGTTAAATATGGAAAAATTAAAAATAGAGAACATGAAAAAAAAATAAACATAAATTATCCCAGTGAGTGGAAAGCTTTCCGAATGTACAAGACATACAGACAAAAAAATTATACTTAAAAATATTTTACTTTGTAATAATATTTGAGCTTATCAAACAAACAGGAACAATGTCAACAAAACTTGCTCGGCAAAGATAGCGAACAACACAACATATCAAATTTCATATATAATCAACCGTTTCGTGCCATTAAGACCCCACAGATTTGACTGGACCAGATCTGAAGCTGTAGATTCCCGTGTTGGCTTCTATAAATAAGTGATCGTTTCTTTTCCTGATATTTAATCCTTTAGCTATTGACTCATTCTGTTAGTTATATTCAGACACCCAACACGTCTCCCATTATAGTACCTATAGTCTTCTGAAATCTTTATTTTTAGCTTTGTAACTGTTGTTAGGCTATGTTATGCATAATTTTCTCAACCCCATGGACTCATTTCTCTATAAACCACAAAGCACCATATGGTATCCCAGGTAAACCCAATAGTAAATAAAACACCTACGAAGACCAAATGTTTAGCGCTCCAGTCACACAGCAAAACGATGCAGTATCTATTCAATTTCTAAAATCAATTAAACGATCACGATGAGCTGATCATGATGAGTTGAGTTACAAACTTAGTTGTATCGGTTTATTTGTATATTTAATGATTTTACATTGATTTTTGTTATTTTTTAAACCGTTTTAATGATTGAATGACGAAGAATTTGAAACCATTGTGTCGATGGACGATAAGAGTTGCACAATTCGATGCACTCAAGTAAGCGAAAAACAAACTCAGCTATCCCAAAAATTCTAAATAGTTTACCTTGTTAAGACAACCTTTTTAAGTAAACATAATTGTCAGTTATAGTTTAATAAAAGAGAGTAATATAAAATGGATATAACAATAACCCCTTTTTGACAATAGCTTAACATAAATTGCTATGTTCTTTGGAATTAATAACAAAGCGACTACGGCCATCTTCAAACACTATAAACGTTTTGAATTCTTCACTATCGATTCAAAAGAGCATCTTTTTTCGAGAATCCGCTTGAATTCACTTTTCAAATAATTCAGAATTGCTTAACTATAGCCATCGTGAGAATGGGGACAGTGCGGTTTACTAGAAGTCATTCAGCAGTCTGTTCAGTAATGCGAATACAGCAGTGCAAATGAAAGAAAAAATGTCAGACCGATTGAACGCATAATGTATTCTATTCGTGATATAACTTACACAAATCGCAGTATGAGTTCCAAGATGCTAAAAATGAATTTATCGACGGTTCACACTTTTGGGGCTGGATTTCAGATGGAACCTTTAAAGCAGTTAGTTCGTAGGGTCCTTGTTGACCAGGACACCTAGAACTAACACCTTGACAGCGAAATGTCCAAGATGTTTGTCAGCAAGCACTGACAGACTAAAATCGGTGTTCTGTATGGCGTGTCAGCAAGCACTGACAGACTAAAATCGGTGTTCTGTATGTCGTGGTAATTTAGTTATGTATTGTAATCGATAATAAGATAATGATTCGCCCGTGAATGATTTTTCATCACGCTTTTATTTGGGTTTAAACATTTTGTCATGACAAGTAACTCTAAATCGAGATATGCGTGACAGTTAAATAAATTTATTCGGGATGTGTTTTGCCAAGTCAAGTCTACAGTCATAATAGGAAATTAGTTTTACTATAAACACTATTCCTCATAGGAAATCTTTTAACGGTGTTGGCAGGAAGGCCGTTTCTAGTTCAGATCCGGGGGGAGTTGAGTTAGCTGACATATTGGAATGGCCTGATTGGTAGGCTATCTCGGCAATTTAACTTTGTGCCACATGAGGCCACCGATCCAATGAACATTTTGATATTCTTTACATCTAATTCCCACATCCATTCAAAGTGACGAATTTACGTGACTTGTTCTTGTCCCCAACGCCTGGGCAAACTGCTTTTAAATGATGGTCAATACCTCCGTTTGTAAACTTAATTACGGTTGTTTAAATAGTGGCTGATTTACAGGTAATTCATAGAACCATTCATCCAGCACTCTGCTGGTTCTTCTTTTTCACACTTGCTGTAACAGTTCGAAATGTTTGAACAATATTCCTGGGAACGTGGTGAAAAATACCTAAACAGTCAAACGATTGAATCGCTTTTCAAACCTTTTCAAATCTATCCTGGTCTATCCCAAGCTATCCTGGTTTATCTACACCCTTTGGTTGACCAGTCGGGGTTGCCTGAAGTTCCAACAATACTGGCAATTATTACAAAACATTTTAAAAACAAAATGTATGTTCATACGGTCTATATATGTATGTTCATACGGTCTATACATATATATCAATATATTTTCTGACATACTCTATCACGTGGCAATCCTGTCCTGTGCCCTTCGCCGTCCATAAGAAAATAGTACAAAAAAGTAGCCCCATCTAGGTCAGGGGTAAATTGTTTGTCACAGGTTCATAAATTATCATCTACAAATACACCAGCGAGAATATGACAAGACATCAACTTGTTCCATGTCTAGATTGTCCTAACCAAGCCCTCTCTCAAGGCCGTGAACGGGATAGGTCATTAATGTGTATCGACTTTTGTGTTTTCATGTGATTGAACAATTCTTACGCCTTATCAAGTTGTCAACTTAATTTATGACCAATAACACGAGTTTTATTGTTGTGAACTAGATGACACATGCAATCAATAAATGGTCAATACAGCCTGAATAGTCCATTATGGCAAGTTAGTTCATGATAAAAGAATAATAGCTCAATCTCCAATAACTGCCTCCGGTTTTTTCGTGTGTTCAGACCGCAGCTAGATATAGCAGCTGGCAGGAGATTCTTTACTCAAAGGCTGGGGTTCCCCTGGCGGATGAAGTTCTTACGGTCAGGTATATATCACCTGTGAAATAATATTAGTACTGTACTTATTATCGAAATCACTTTTAAAAAAAATATATATCGATATATATACTTCTTTGTAGAAATTTGATTATCAAAAAGGTGACAGTGTTTGGAGTTATAGTTACAATGCCCGTGTACCATGTTATTATTGTACCTCTATAGCAAAGGCTTTTATCACACAGTTTATGAAACACAAACCGGATTTATATACAAGTAATTGCGCATTTACTCTTCAGCTCGTCTTGTGTATACATATTATCTAATTCCTGTGGGATCTCAAAGCCTTATTACAAGTTCACATTGCCCAGTTCTGTAAATCAATTATATTAGGTATAGTCTAATAGCCGTAAGCTAATGTAATGACGTAAGCTAGTCAGATGTCAAAATTATAAGGGAGTAGATTTTCATCAATATATATATATCTATATAATAACTATATATAACTATATATCTATATGCCAATAATAACCTGGTACACGGGATCTATTACTATACTTTCAAACTCTATCTTTTTATAAGTAAATTCTTACTTTTTTTGGTATGTTTAAGTGAGTATCCCCAGACACAGTACAATGGAGTGACAACATGAGAGCATACACTGGAGAAATATGTGCTCAGAATTACTAAACTATTAACCCTGTTAAAGAGGTGTCTATTTTCATCGTGGAGGCTCTGAAATTCAATTGACTTATTAGAGGTCTCATTTACAGACTGCATCAACCAGATGTGTCATCAATGATAAGAGCAAGTTAAGGTGCGTTGGTCATCAGGAGACGGTCCTTAAAAATTCCCAACGGCGAAGAATCCATTTACGAAAATGGCTCCCTTGCGGGGAAGTGTCTCTCAAGTAGAGAAGCAGTAAAAACGTTGTACAAGTTAAGTAGGCCTTCGTTACGTCTACCTTCACCGCCGTCACGCCGCTGAGTATCACGTGTGTTTATTGAAAGCGAAGACAGCTTGGCAAACACATGGTACCAAATTTTAAAAGCTCTCTTATGTTTTCCACGAGCTGTAATTTTGTTATCATATAGGGCTGTTGTAATTTCAACTCGCCGCTGTGCGTTGTACTCCAATATTAATTAACAGTTGGTAATTGTTCATCCAATTTGTTACCCAACATACTATCTAGCCTTTCAACGATGACTTCAACTTTGTGATAAACCAGGGCAGGCCGTTTTTTCCAGGAAGTCACGTGGCGGATCTCTGTATTTATCCTCAGTCACGGGAAAAATTGCTTAAAAATTGTGTAATCTATAGGTCAATATGAAATGGAACACATTTTTAAATGAAGTAAAATAAATTTGTCAGTAGTTTTACAAAGAATTGTTGTTATTTAATAAACGACGACGGAACAGCTTGCAATAAGTTACTGAATATCATCCATCGTCATATAAGTGAAATACCCTTGAGTACGACTTTAAACACCAATCAAACAAACAAACAAACTGAATATCATTACAGTCAAAATGGTCTTGGTTTATAGACAAGTCATGAAGGTAAGACGTGTCAGTTTAAGTCAAATGCTGTACGCCATGAGACAGACTTTATATGACATTTACGATCCTAAGGGAATCCAGTTTGTAATATACCAGGGAAACATGAGGATTTGATTGACACACATACATATATTCAACTGCGGTGCAGTTACATTTGTTCTAATTATTCTCTCTGAAATTTGAACCAGCCATGACTACGTTTTCGAGTGAGAACAACATACCTTATTTGTACATATTAAAAAGAGGAATCAGGTAAAGGTTGTTCTACTCCAAGCATAGTTACACAAGATTTAAAAATTTACCAAGAAAATCAAGTTAATTGTGACATTTGATGCAAAAATGGAAAAGCAACAGATGTCCATGGTGAATGGGAAGCAAGACGCTTCGCCAGTATTACCCTTTCTCCCATTCACTCGATCAATATTTGTGGAATTTAAAATTCATTCATTTATATCCTTTGTTCAGCATGCTTCATATACATTTCTGTAGGACATTTATCGTTTTTTTAATAAGCTTTTCGTATCTACCTTTATCTACTACGTGATGCAAATCACAGAGCATTTATTTGCTTACTGCCTACCCTAGTATTAAACTTTAACCCATCATTTTTATCGCATTAGGCAAGAAGACCTAGCTATCTGTTTATAATGAGTAGGTTATTTGGCTATAAACGTGTTAGTTTAACGCTCTTTATTCAACCTTTAGCTGAAGGTTTACGTGATTTAATGTCCAGTGAATCTACAGCCTGTCGCATATAACATTACTAAAACCTCTAGATCTACTTACAAAGGTTGTATGTCTCAAAGAATGCCAGGTCTATTTCAACTGTTTATATTCTATAGACGGTGTTATTAGACCGATCCTCTAAGATATTAACAACTTCTTTGAAAGCTTATTTTCTTTGCAACGTGTCATTACCAATTTATTTATAAGACAAGCAGTTTTGACTTACAAGCCAACACTGTAGTTTTTAATGTTATTACATCTCGTCTACAAATATGGTTATTAGAGTTATTAGGTAATTTTCTCCGATTAATATGGAGAGGATTGTTACCCGTTTAAATGCGATATAAGTACAATAATGTGCATATTAAGTTATGAAGAGCCGGACTTGAATTGATACAAATCTAACCAGTATATTTGAATTTCGACTGACAAGCTTAACATAATAGAGTAAAGTGACTACTCCAAAGAAAGACGAACAATTCATATTGACTCAAATATGAGTCAATATGAATTGTTCGTCTTTCTTTGGAGTAATCACTTTACTCTAACCAGTATGGTCTACAGTAAATTATCTTAAATACATTTCACACAAAGAATACATAGAACACCTTGGCGAAGTTAAAACACATTTTAGTCCTCAGTCTGACTCTGAAATCTAAATAAAATGGATTTCTCTATCATTTTCTATTTTTAACCGGACTACTGTACATTTTATTGCACATTTACTCTGTAGCTTATCTCGTATATTTATTCTTGTGGGTTTCCTAAGCTTTATTGCACATCTCCAGTGGCTTAGTTGTGTATCTATTGCCCATTTTTGTGAATCAATGATAGTATACTCTAATAACATCAGCTACATGTAGCTAATGTTATGGCGTAAGTTCTCTCCCAAATGAAACCAGGTAGTAATTGCACTTGAATACTAGCTGTACATGAGACCTCTAAAAAGTCAATTGTATTTCTAAGCCTCCACAAGGAAATATAGACAAACCTATAACAGGGAAAATAGTTTGGTAATTCAGAGCTCATTTTTTTAGTTGATGCTAACATGTGGCTATTGGATTTCACTACGTCTGGGGGAACTCCAATCGTCAGATATTGCTTACATGTCACTTTAGACAATCTCCAAGCCACTTACTTGTGACTATCGTCTATTGGCCAGTAGTACACAAAGGTAACAAGCTACCGTACATTTGCCTGGTTCCTTTTTTCACGGCAGATGGAATAACAGGGGACTTCAACGAGGGCAGTTTCTGTGTTGCCTTGGACAGTATCACTTTAGAAAACAGTGTCTGGTAGACACAACAGAATTATGATTGGATTGTTGCTGTGATATCCGTGTTTAAGGGTATTTCACTTAGAAGACACTAGTAGACTCAACAATAATTGACACTAACAAAACCAAGTTTTTTTTTATAATGCTGGAAAGTTAATCTTACTCCAGTGATCAGTCTAGACAGCATTGCTACTCGTCAAGCAATTATACACCCTTAGCCGGAGAGTGCATTTTAATTGGATGGCACAAAACAAAATCTTATCATTAAACTTCAGCTAATTTTTTTTTTTCTTGCAAAACATTCCTTTTTTGTACAATTGTGTGGTACTGAGTTGCTGCGATTAATGTTTCTTGAAGAATATATATCCGAAGCAAAACAAAGAGGAATGATTTTGTTATAACCATAGAATTAATGTAATTTGTTCTGTTTAATATCGTAACATGTACAAAATAATATAACACTGGCTTTATTAATACTGAAGCTTAGTTTAAATAAGAATGTAAAGCATGCTGTGTCGCAATTAAATACGGAAATAACCAATAAAATGCACGATAGAAAAGGCTTAATAGTTATAATTCCAACAGACAGATATTAATATCATTCTACAGTTATTGCTAGTTGATTAAATACGACTGTTCGTGGTTTATAGGAAGTGTGACGTTCTCCCGTCAATAGGTTTATGAAAAGCCTGTTCTGCCGTTCCTACAGATTGCGTAACGTTAATAATAAATCATGGGTGATGATCAATTGTGCATGCTGTTTACAAGTTCCATTCAAGTGCCATAAACTTCAATTACCAAACCACTCGGAATCCATATGAATGTACAACGTATAAATAGACAAGGCTGACACACGGCGTAGTTCCATCTTTTACAGACTTTAACGTCAGTGAATTCTAGTTAATGGAGCTTAATTGTGTTAGGGGCTTCCTAATCGAAGTGATCCAAAGCAGGCCCCTTAACCCGGATTCGATTCCAGCAGACGGTATGTGGGTTGGTCTATCAGCACATAGTAGGGGTTCCTGGCTTTTCTTGATGTAATCCAGTTTAATTTAATCTTTTGACCCATAATCTGTGGTTTATGATTTATCCTATTGATCTTAGGTGGCATACATTAATAAATATTAAAATCTATATTTACCAGTACAAAAGTTGCATTCAATACAAAAAACATGCATGCAAAGTGAAACTTTCACTGGCTCTATCCGAAATTTATGTCTATACAATCATCAAATATATCTTACAACTACATGGGACTCTCTTGGTTGCGTTGGAGGGCATTGACATCAAGATTTAATAATAGCTATAGTGATTACAAAGAGTATGTACGCAACGAAGAGTTACTAGGGGCGATGAACGTACCGTCGCTCAATCTTAATTGTGGCACTTTGCTCTGAAGCCACATATCCCGGGATCGAACTAGAATAATGTCTGAAACAAGGTAAACTGAAGTTTAGGGATTTAGGTGGAACTAGGTAGCTTTTGTGACATATATCGAACCTCTCATGTAGAAAAATGATTTTGGACCTCGATATTAATCTATGCGAAAGTCGATATAAATGTACGTGGACCTGTAAAGCAAAACGGCCTAGTGACACTGGATGCGCCAACGAAATCAAACAACCAACCAACGAAAGCAAAACGAGATGTATGTAGAGTAAACTGTTGTAAGGTAGGTAGAACTAAATCTTAAGTCGAAAAAGACGCAATTGGAGCTCGATAATAAATCTATGCAACGCAACTCTTTAATGTCTATATATATGGGTGGAACTAAAATAGAAAGATATGTAAGTAAACCTAACTGATGAAGGTAGGTTGAACAAGAACCTTGAGTCGATAGAGATTCATTCAGAATTTAGAAGTTGAGCTCATATTCAAATGATCGAAACTAGATTGAAGTGTATAGATATGTTCGGGGACCAAACAAAACTCGATCAAATAAATTTGAAACTTAATTCTGAGATTAGTATTTATATTTATTTAGTGTGCTGGTCCTGCTAGTCAAAGACCGGAATTCGAATTCCGTGGTTGGCAAACAAAATTGTCCTCCTCTATAATGAAAATATATGTATTTGTAGCTATACTCTGATCGATCGATTTGTATGTATATAAGGAAACCGGGATGTATAGAGCTGAAGGTGAAGCCACACAATCCACGCGACATATCTACTGGAGCGAGTTCAGGAACTGCCTAGTCCAAAGCAGTTCTGTCGTCCACTGTGTATAGCTTGTCGAAGGTGATGTGGGTGGTTAATCAGGGGCGCTGTTGTTCTCTCACGCAGGCGTGTTTAAGTCAAGTCTGCTCGCATAGGTTGTTGACATCTCTACCGTGACAAGTTTGTGTCTGCCTCGTTTCGATCAATGATAGTCAGATAGACAAGGTACACTGTATGGTGATAACATTGTTTTGTTGGTGGGGGAGTGGATTTGACTGATTGATTGATTGATTATTGATTGGTTGGTTGGATGGCTGCTTGGTTGGTTTGATCGACTCATTGGTTGATTGGCCAATTCATTGATTGATTGATTGATTGATTAATAAATTTATTGTTAGATTTTAAAATTCCATCAATGTTGTCAATGGCATTGTTCTGTACATGATAATTGATTTACATACACACCCAATCAGGGTGTTGAGTTATAGTTTTCCTGTTCCAACAGAGAAAAAAAGTAAACGCGATGTCAATCAGAACCCCCTTGGTCATAGTGAGCATAATTGATCGACCGATTGATCTGTGTTCAACGCTGTACAAAATAGTATTCCATGTTTAATAAATAAATTATAAATAAAATGTTTGAAAGATACTGCCTTTAAATTAAACCAAAGAGTTTAACACAATTAAACATCACGCGGTTGAAATTAGCCTTAGCTCCATTATGTTCTATTTAAGTTTTTTTCTTACAAAGAGCAATGAAGTTTGGTAGCTGATTGGATAAACTCTGGTAGCTAAAAAAGCTTAAACGGATTATACTGATTAAATCTAACATACGAATCTTGTTAGCAGCGATCAATGAGATCCATTTCAAGCTGCTTTTTTGTACCTTTTTTACCTATGTTTTGAAAATCACTCTGCAAAGTTATTTAAAAAAATTGTTTGTGCCCAAACTATAAGAAAAACCAATAAAAGCCAAATGTAGTATATCCGATTTCTTTACATAATATACTCGGCATAAGGGTTTTACTGGTCGACAGCTGTTGATAAATAGCAATAAATGTAGATCATTTCAATTGATTTAAATGGTGCCGGTAGAATAAGTAGCCTTAGAATGGTATTTCCATTCTCCCGTCTCCCACACATTTACTGTATTAGTAATTTTCCAAGTACATAAATACGTATTATGACGGCAGACATGTTTTTTTTACTTATTGCTAGGTCCCAGAATTTCAATTTACATGGTTATATAACTTTTAACTAGCTTTAGTTCAAAATAGCCTCAATTACGTGTTTTGGCCCTGTATCTGCATTTCACCATATTTGTATCTTTTATCGGGAATAACATAATAAGATGTAAAAAAAAAAGATAGTTTCAAACGTATTGCAAATTATTGAGGCGAATGTTATCATTGTTAACAATTTTATATCATTTGTTCTATCTCCACTGCAAGTATATGCGGTCTTGGCAGATGCTGCTAGGCTAGGCACTACATACGCATGAGACAACACTTCCGCACTTCTACAGACCTTTAAGTCCGGTTTTCCACAATGATGGTATATGTCTCACGATTGGATCTTGTTTTTCGTCAAGCGCTATGTTAATTCGGTCTCAAGAGCTCTAGCTTCTTAAGGACGCAGTTTACTCTGGAAATAAATAGAATAAGACAGAAAGGAGCTGCAGTGAGCCATCACTCTTTGACAAAAATGCCCTGAGGAGTTGAGCTTTAAGCTGCCATGGAAAGATTTCTTTTCTGTGGTGACTGTTAGAATTGATTTACTCGAGGCTCTCTGTAGAATTCGACGAGACTCAACAGTTCTATGATTAATTAACGTTTAACGCCCCCATTTGATCCTGATTTCAACTGCTTTTTTTTATGTTAATGTCATCTATATCATATAATTTAGCATATCTTTGTTCCAATCGGCATATATATGCCCCCGTGGGGGAGCGGGTGGGCCGTTTAACACCAGCAGGCCCTGTAGAATAATACTCCCCCGGCTTCCTCAGTCAA
>JARFOD010136275.1:0-13414 GCA_031763545.1 Mopalia muscosa
TTCTAAAAGCAGTCACACTGGCACAGGGATGTAAATCAATTAAAATCGAAAAATCATCTTATTTTCTAGATATCTCCTAGGCTTAGTATACATGAAGATCTATACTGAGTAACAAAGATTGATTTTATGTATAAATGAATAATCAAGGTAGATAACATATCATATGAAGTACATAAAAATACATAGCAGGAATAATTATATAACATTGGATACAAAAGAAAGAGGAATAAGCAAAATATGTCATATTACATTACAAAGAAAAACAAGATAAATATTGACTCCAACATAAACTATAAGCAATACAGATAATAAACACCAATATCAAAGAAATCAAATGTGCAAGAGTGAAAAAAAGGTTACAAATCAATAAATATGATATATAATATGACAAAATCAATAAGCAGTCACCCAAGAATGGATAATAGTATAAGTGTTATGTCAAGTTTCCCCACTCTCCCTTATATTTTTTCTATGGAGAAAAGGTGGTGAGTTCATCAGAATACAGTGGATTTTGGTGAATTGCCAGAAGAAAAGAAGGGATATAAAAAAAGTATTTGGAAGTGACCAGTAAAAGCCATTTATTTGATTGGATGGTAATTCTGTATGTAAGGCTATTGGAATGTGATCTCTGGAAGAAAAAAAAGCAGGACTCATTTCCGTGCTAATGTTATTACAGAATTTTGATCTTAATTGCTTCAGACCGATTCTAATTGGAGTATTGGGTCAAGATCTGATAACCTTGATGTAGTTTAAAGGCCTCTAAAGGCTGGTCAGATTGCTTTATACAATCACCAGTATTGGGTAGAAATTGACCAGGGGCATCAGTAAAGAGCTTCATTAGAAAAAAGAACTGTCCCTTGTAGGTTTAAGAGAAAATTGGCAGTTAAGAAAGAGAGGGTGGCTGGCATTGGATTTACTGGAGCCCATCTGGACATGGGGCAAGCATAATGTGGAGTGTGCCCTCGTGAAAAAGAACACGTTCTGTGACGCCAATGAAAGATAAATTGGGTAAAATTGAAGCGTCAGCTAAAGAAAAACTGGCCGTTGATATAAAAAGAAGTGGACAATGGAGTGTAAGACAGAGCTTGTGAGCTCGGTGAATACAGGCTGCTTGGGGTCAGGGCTGGCCAGAGAAGGGCACATTGGGCAAGCAGAAAAATCATCCACTGGTCAAAGCTTGACCGATACAAAGCTGTAGACTTTAATATATGCCCTCTTTATGCCCGCTGAAGTTGAATATGGGCCATGTCATTAATAATTACCACCTGTCCATCGGAACAAAAGAATCATGATTCTGACAGAAAGCAATATAACATGACAGCTTGAGAGACATCGTGTGAAAATGAAGAACAGGCAACCAATCAAAAAACCCAAAGTTATCGGAAGAAAAATCGGAACTGTTTGTGCTGAGAAGAAATTTATTTGTATGAAATGGAGTATATCAGCTTCTATTTTCCAGAACAGTTTAATATTTTTTTAAGCCAAACTTCATATATACTTCAGTCAAGTACTTATATTATTGGTGCATTTGTGTTTAATTTTAAGAAATGTGTTAATGGTGCATTTGGCTATTTTTACATTCATACAGTCCTTATTTGCTTATGGTAATGTTACAGAGAAAGGTTAATATGTGCCATAGTTGGTTCTCAGAGCCTTTGTAGTGAACCAATAATATTTTTAATCTAAACTCTATATGTACTTTATTCAGCTACTATGATATCAGGCATGATGAAATCAGTAAATTGACTCTCTTAAGGGTTTAAAAATATAGGATATTTTTCAGATTGTTTAACTGCTTGATCTTACAGACTCTGCTGTGTCAGGCTGTATTATACAACAAACAGTAAGTGGTGGTCCATTTTAGCCATTAAGCAAACTATTTCTGTTGAAAACTTTGTTATTTATTCTGTTACTTACCATGAGAAGTGGTGATAGGTGCAAAATAATACTTAAATGTGTATTTACTTATTACCTGGTTAACAGAAATAGTAACCATGTTTAGCTAATCAACTTGAAATAATGATACAGCAAGAAAAAGACACTTATTTTATAGTTTTTCCTTTTTAAAGCACATTTAACATTTAAGTTTTTATAAGGGGTTTGTGTGTGGATTTTATGAGCATTTTGGAGCTCCAAATCACATGGTAGATAACAGTTTTTCTTTTAATAAGAAGTTTATTCCTTTTTTTTGTAACATTTAAAGCATGAAACATCATTGGGATTATTCTCTGAATAATTATGTGGAATCAGCAGGCATATGTATTTAATCAGGTTACTGTATAAAAGATGGTGAAAACGGTATGTAGCAAGGGCTTTATAGGCAGAGGTGTCCACCCTTCAAAATGGACACCATAAAGTTACCAACTATCTCATTTGGACACCCTGTTTTAAGTAAATTTAACATGCAGGAGATAGAGAAAACTGCTAAAATTGGACATCCAGTTACTTAAAAAAACAAAGCAAAATGACCATTTTGGACACCATACTTTTGATTTCTGGCTAAGCCCCTGGTAGGTAGCATAGATTAAGATTTCCAAAGTTGATTGAAATTTTAAGTGTCTTATGGGTTGATCAAATAGTTGATTAGATCCAGATAATGTTGATCAGTAGCATGATCTCTGTGGACGCAGGATAAGAGGCACGCTTGAGAGGATTAGCTTGAGGCAAGTGGCATTAAGCAAGGTGTTGCTCTGACTGGTCACTTGTTTGCAGTATCCACAACACCCCTCAGCTTTTATGCCTCATTGGTTCCATTATGAGGGTGATTGTCGTGGTCAAGATATGGTGAACAATACCCATTGGTCATCATTGTATGTGCTGAGACGCTGTATCAAATTATCAAGTGTCACCCTATTATTCTCACAGACTGCTATTCAGAACAGACTTGACTGTAGACATCCAATGTTTTCTATTTTATTATTCTGTACGTATTGATATGGCTTGGTTTTATCTTACATTATTTAAACGGTCAACTTGATCTCCTTCAAAGTGGAGAAAAGAAAACTCCATTTGACTTTTATGAGGTGTAAAAACTTACAGAATAGATCTTGTGGATGAAGATTTAAAAATTCACAGGCATCTTAGCAGCTGGAATAAAGGTTGTAAAATATCTTGAGTTGGTGTTAAGAATAGGCTGCATGTAAAAAAAAAAACGGTTTTGAACTGCTTCATTGCTTTATCATAACAAAGCTTTTTTGATGTATTTTGAACATCTAGGTTTATCAATGAGCAACATTTCAATGCAGATATTAACCCATGTTATCATGCAAATTGACTATATATATTATGCTGCTATTACCAGTATCTGTACCGGATCGTTTCTTGTCTTGAAATGCAAAAAATTAGCACAGATTTTTTAAATCTTAAAATAAAATATGTGTTTTTACTTAGAATATGGAAATGCTAACTTGATTACATACAATTTTGTCTCTTTAGCCTAAAACATTTCTTCTATGTAGGTGACAGAGAAATTTCTGACTTTTAAGTGTAGTATAAACATAACATTCATAGTAGTCAATTGGAATGAGCTGTTGTGTGTGTGTCATAAATATTGAACCAGTGGAAACCAACAGAAGAAATATTTGGAAACTCTGTGCATGTTTATTTGTTGCATCATGATAGATCATATATTGTGATCGTTGAAAGATCCATTTGGAAATTAAAGGCCTCTGCACTTCTCAGTATCCAACTCTGGTAGAAAACAAGATAATCAGCATTAGCCAAAGATTTCCTTGCTTAATCTTTGAGTTTAAAACTGTATTGATCAGGGGATTTATTTGCGTTGAGAGTTTCGATCTGTGTATTTCAAAGTTGGATGACTGTTTTGCAGTATCTCAATCTGACACAGACTACGTCAGGTTTACTGAATTGAATTCTCTGAGAGCTAAAATAGATTGAGGCTAATTTACCAGCACTGGTGAGGACAGAAAGCATATTTGAAGATGATGTAGATATGCTTCAGAGACAGTTGTCTGTGTTTCTCACAGACTGCTGCCTGCCAAAATCAAATACAAGTTTCTATCAATGTGTTGTTCCTTTGCTGTAAATTGTTGTCACAGATAAATCGAACTACCTCAGTTTATTGATTCTATTGAAAAAAGACAAGTGATCTTATGTCTTCCGACTGTGCTTATTTGGAATACATGCAACTTGCCAGACAGCACCATATCTTTCATTTGAAAGTGTATTGATTTGTGCAAAATTAACAATTTTACTGCAAATATATTTTGATAAGTGTGCATTTTAATCTGTCAGACCATCTTATTTTTGATCAGCAATACCTGATAATGCATTGGATAGGGTTTTTTGTTTCTACAGTTATCCTGGATAAATTGTAAGCTTTTTCTTTGATTTCGGAAAAAATGCATGTTAAAATTTTTTCTATAAGTTAATTCATATATGGAAGATGATTTTAGTGCAAGTCTTATTTTTATTTTTTATTTTAAATTATGGATAAGTATGAATAAGCTTACAGGTAAATATTATTTCAAACACTTCACAGAATGAAAAAACAATTTAACCGATATATTTTTGGGGTAAGGTTTTTCTTTTTCTAATTCATGAAAAGTAGTAGGCAAATAAAGAAAAAATATCGACCATTCTCTCTTTTTTTTACTGCTTGGTTTAAGTGGCCATCTATTGTTGTTTCTCTGGAAATCTTGTTCAATTTAAAGGTTTTAGTGGTGATTTTCAGTATAAAATAGATACTCTCAAATCAAATATTAAAATGTCGCTGTTTCACTTTTCTTTCATTTATTTGCATTTATTTGCTCCGGGTTTATCCATACATAATGTTCTTTTTTTGCATGAAAGAGACTCGACAGTGTCTTGAATGACCTTTTGTCCACTAATGTGAATAAGTCTGCTAGATAATCTATGCATTTGACTGTTTTTGTGAAGTCAACATGAAAAAAAAAAATGTTCTTCACTGAACATTTCTAGGAAGATTGAAGTCAGAAAATTAAGCATTTAATGTTCATGTGTCTAGAGACTACTTGTTATCCCAAAAGATAGCGTGACCAATTTTAATCTTTTCAATGTTCTTTCTGCAGAGGATTATTTAAAATCTTAAAATCATTTTTGTTTTGCTTTTTATCTTAGTTTTGTAACGGAATGCAGCCTGAGGATATTGCAAACTGTCTTCCATGTAACAGCAGGATTATTTCAGGGGCTGACATTGTGTCTTGTTATGTAAAAAAAAGCCACATCCAAATCTCAGAATTATAGCTTGAATTATAGGCTTGTTTGAGGGATAAGTGAGAAAAATTGCAGCAGAAGAATGAATGATTTCCTGCAAAATTGAGAGGAAATTTGCCTCTGAAGGATTTCTCTCCGTTTATTTGTGACGGGCTATCATTTTTCAAGAGTATGTGTGTAATATTTTGTTGTAACGATTGTGTTTTTCTATAGATCATTCGATGAAATTTTCTCGAGGGTTTAGGATGCTGTAACCTGCTGAACAATTGTAAATTTGGTGGCCAAATAGCAGGATGAATCTGTTACGATTCTAGATGTAGGCTTATGTCTGATTGAATTTCCATTGTTGATTTCCAGATGTTTGTGGAGAGAGCGTTCTTGCAAACACAGAGGCCCCCGAGAATTCTTCTTCTAGCCCTGATTGTCGATCGTCGTGTTCAGAATGAATGTTAGTGTCACTACACCATGTCCAAAACCTCCTATTTGATTTGTGATTGTTAGCAGTCTAACATTGAGACACACATTTATTGTGTAAGGGCAAATACGCATATTATAAATGCCCTTATTAAATGGTGTTTGCTATTCCTGATCCTGAAGCCATTAATGGTAACATGGACACGTAACATGACTGTCTTCATGCCATAATTGATAAAATTCATGCAAGAATCCCAATCCGGGAAATATGATGGACGTCATCTTAAATATTAATTTAGATGAAAACATGTTCTTGTCAATGTACCCAGACCTTTTTTAGACGTGCAGAATTACGCCATATTCACATATCCTCTAGAATATTTCTCCCCATTTATCCACTTTTTTTCTCAATTTCTAGTCAAGAGATGTGTGAGACATTTTAATTGATTGACTAAATTATAACCTAATATTATAATCAACTGTGGCAGAGATGATCTAATCGAATAAATCTTACTATATTTCATCATGTGTGTCAATTGCAAAACTTCAATTGACTCTATTATTTTCATTAATATCTATTCAAATTTTAAACTTTAGATTGTCATTCTGTGACTATTCTACATATTGTTCCAGTTAAAATATGGTCGGAGCTAAAACTAATTTAAATAATAAGGTTTTTGGTTTTCTATTATCTTTATTTTTTTTTAATTTTTAAAATCAATTTTTTTTCATTAAATGGTGTGTTTTTTTTTAACTGTTTTAAATCAATTTTTGACATTAAACAGTGTTCATAGATGAACATATGTATTTGAAGTATACACATACCAATCTTTATAATATTTTGTAATCTCTTCATTCAATGCGGAACACAGATTTTAATAGATGCTTCACAACAATGTCTATAGATTAATTGCAATTTGTTTTCTTCAATGTTTGAGATCAATTTAGTGGAAAAAGGCCACATCTGAGGTTTATGTTTACCTGCAGGGGTAGAAATTTATATAGATTTGCAGGACATGTCTATTTAAATTGAGACTGTCATGTAAAATTTCCCAGAATTAAACATTTTTCTTTATGGCTGCAGTTGTAAAAATTTTAACATTTCAACTTCAGGTCTCATTTAAGATCAAGTGAACAAGATTTTGGTTAAAATATAGCATTAAAATAATGTCAAGTTATGTCAACAGCATCTGATTTTGAAGATACAGCAACAAAGACAGTCTTTGCTTAAATTCAAGTAACAAAATATTTAGTTTTAAAGAGTTTTAGAATTAATAAAGAACACCTTCATTGTTAAATGAAATAGACAAACTTTTTTTTTTAGACAGACGGTTTTAAAATGCCACCGTAAGTCATTTGGGCAAAATCCCGGTTTTGGAGGGGCAGTTTTGGAATGGTGGATGGTAAATAGATGGTGTTAAATAATCCCCCTCTGATCACGTAATCTCAGCATTGAGTCAGCAAAGTGGGTTATGTCACGGCTACGTAACTGCTTTGTCCTTTTCCTAAATCCTTTACAGTAGGTGTCACCCCTGACAAGTAGCCGACTTCCTGTGAATAACCAGCCAGCATAAATACATGAGGGACCACGCAGGCTTTATTGAAGGCTTTCCTGCACCGCTTGCTTTACCTGACTTCTGCCGGGAAATCCAACGACCCGCTGTCAACCAAATAGTTCTATTGCTGTGTTAATCGTAGTGACACAGTCAGAAACTACAGCACTTTGATCTCCCCAGTTGGCCACTAGTTGCATATGTTTGCAGAACGTTGAACTCAAGCTGTTCTGTAACTCTTGTTTAACAACCAGTTAAAATATTGTCCAAGCTTGTTTCATATTTGATATCAAAATCTTTACTGCTTCGTTTTGTTAGAATTTCAATATTTACATCAGCCTTGCTTTTTTAAAATATAATTTGAGTAATAGAGTGTAGTCTCAATGATTACTGTATTAGATTCAGATAAAACTGGTCAAAAGTGTTTTTTGTGAGTTCAAAAATGGAAAGAGTGCAGTTGGAATGAATTTTATAAAATATTTTGTTAAAATAGGCAAAATAAGGTTACATATTTTTTATTTTAACTTTTTTTGTGAGCTTTAAAATGTTAACAGTGTAATCTTTACAAATTCTGTACGAGTTTCTGATGAAAAAAGAAAAAAGAACATGGTATTGTTAAACTCAAAGCTAATCATGGTATCAAATAAAGAACACCCCCCACCCCCCTCACGACCTGTGTTAAACATTATGTGCATCACAAATTGGGCTACATTTAAATGTACAGACTATATTATTGGTAAATTGAAATGTATAACCGCAGCATAAATTTAGTTTTTTCCCACTTATTTAACACATGTGGGTCATGTCCCGAAGTCAAATGTACCTGTACTGTACAGTAGTCGATATACTATATACTGACATTGCCTATATTATGTTTTTTTCTGAAATTGATAACATTTTTATGTCCCAGGAAAATGGATCCTAGAGCCATGCAACGAATTGGATAAATGCTGTTTTGTGCAGCTGCATCTTACCCCAGGCTCACCATTGATATTGAATATTGACATGTGCACTTAACTAGTAACAAATGGGGGAAATCAAATAACCTACTTTATTGTAACCCCTCTAAACATGTCACGTGATGTGTCACCTATTGATTTTAATATGTATCGTTGGAAGGTATTTTTCACCTTGTCTACACTTCTGTTGAACCCTTACTGAGCATGGGCATTATTGTAGTCCCTATGACCAGTTTCTAGTGATCTTAACCTATGTTGAACATAATGTCCATGGAAACACAATGTCTTCAGTACTGGTTGTCATGGCATTTATGTTTTAAATAATCTAAGTTAGCTTTGTGAAATGGGCCCGTTGCTGGTATGCAGATTTCACACTACAATAAGTTTTCACTGCTGACTTGTGTGAAGCAATTGATCCGCTTATAAACTACCTACCAGATCCAAAATCTATAAAACACTGTTAACCGAATTGTGAAATATTGGCAAAAACTGTATACATTGTACTTTTAATGTACAGGGGCTGAAAAGTAGACTGCATGATTTCATAAGTAAATTGTGTAAAATAAATACTTACTTTGCAAAATAGGAAAAAAAATTGTAGTTTGTTAAATCTCTTAAGTACATGTATGCTGATACAAATATGTAAAATCAATAAGGCTTCAGGAAGAACTAAAAAAGGCAAGAATTTTTTTTTTTTTTTTTTTTTTTGTATTTATTATTATTATTGCACACAATAGCTCTATTGAGTTTCAGCCACCAGGTAATTGGGAAAGTTACGCTTGTTATATATAAAAATTAAAAGCTGCTTTAGGATATAAAGCTTTTAAGTATATACCAGCTTCCTAACAGGTTGACAGTTGAAGGGAGCATCAGTTGTCAAGGCACAATCGGAATAACCTTAAAGGTATTCCCAAATGGTCCATACCTAGAAAACGTATAAAAATAGTCCAATATTCATTGAAGGATTTGCAACTTGTTTCATTAAAAAAATTGTTGTACATTTGGAGAAATTGGGATTCGAACATGTGGCTTTCATTAAGAGTTAGCTGTGATTTTTTAGTGATGTCACCAGGGGAATTCGCCAAGTGACTGGTACCTATAGAAACCTGACCGCCATTTTGTTATTTCTCATTATCCAACAATTCTTCGTATATCTCCGGTATGGAGTCGTCATTATCTATCACGAAGTCATCATTATCCGCCACAGATTGTTCCGAATGGAGTTCCCCCTGCCTACATCACAGCTCAAATAACTTGTAGAAAAATTCGCAAGTTTATAGGTGAATGAAACAAATTATCAACATCAGAAAAAATACAGGATTTATTTTACAGATAGTTTATAGTATTATCGTTGTAATTCAGTCACTTTTAATCAGATTTAAAACCCATTTGGGAAAACCTTTAAGTATGGTGTTAAACCCTAAACACACATAATATTATAATCAGCTAGTTTGTTTGCTTTACTGTAGTTTGCCTCACTTTGTAAATAAATCTTTCTCAACCTCTTTTCAAGATTTCTGCTATAAAAATGTTTTATTGTTGATGTTTTTGAAACCCTGCAAAAAACCTTTCATGGTGACTATTAACACATGGACTTGCACTAAGAATTAAATCAGTTATCAGTAATTGTTCAAGGCTGCCAAGGTGACAACAGGTATAAGGAGGTAGATGTAGGTCATCTGACCATTAATCAGCAAGCCAGATTAATAATGACCTTCATTAATCTTGGACATGATGAAGGACAAATCAATCTGACAGTAAGCAGCTTAGATCTAAAAACCAACAAGAAAAAAACTGCCAAGATTTTTCTGAAAAATTGTGCTTTCTTTTTCCTTTGACTGTGTCAGTTCATTAAGCTTATAGAGGAGACTCTAGGTATAATGGACTATGAATACATCCTTGGAGTAATCCTATTTGGCCTTCAGGCTTTCTTATTTACTGTCTACCTACTATTTTCAGAGCATTGAGAATCAAATGGCTCTTTTAATTTTATTCATTGATATGAATGTTAATGTATTTTATGCTTTCATTTACTTAGTTTTAAACATTTTAGCTTATCCCATGAAAGCATCCATGACTTCCAACAAATGTGTTTCTGTCTCCATATCCAGTGTGCTGGATGACAACAGAGGCATATGTGATGCTGTTTTTAAAACACCCTGTATTTGCCTATAATTTTAATTCATTTCGCTTCATCTTTTATTCTCACACTGTGAAGCATCTTGTTTTTCCCATGCTAGACCTGCCTACCTGGTGTAATCTGGGTTTTTTTGTTTCGTTTTGGTTCAATTTTTAAGAAACTGGTTGTTCACTTTTCCCCTATCTCTTGCATGTTAAAGTTACTTAAAACAGGGTGTCCAAATCAGGCAATTGTACAATCAGGGTGTCCAAATCAGGCAATTGTACAATCAGGGTGTCCAAAGGACAAGTGGCAATTGCCTTAGCCCTTGCTGTGAAGGAAGCTATATATAAGAAACACTTTATATCGGAAATGTTTTCAGGTCGACAAATCCCTTTGACAAAAGACTGCCTTTTCAGAGGTTACTTGGAAAAAAAATTGCCGATTTCTGTCTCAAATTCATCAGACAATATTTACGGTTTTGTGTCCCAGTTTGATTTGATTTTGTTAAAATATGATTTTACTAATTTGGGGAAGAAATATTTTGGCACCCATGTGTTTTCAAGATCCAAATTTACCCTTGAATCTCTCCTGCTATATGAACTTTAAGACGAAATAGCTTTTATGTCCATTTATACAATGACAGTGAGTGTAACATCTCTGAAAAAGACACCTGAGTACATTTATATGATACCTGAGTATATTGGGTATAAAAATATATATACATTATAGCCTACAATGCAAGCTTTTTTGCCCCCCAAATTTGGTTAATTCAGAATTTTAATGTTAGCAAGCAAATTTTTGATTATCTGTCAAAAAGCTTAAATCTAAACGATCCTGTTTTTATGTATGTAGTGATAATGAAGTTTGTTCATGATAAACACAGGTTTATTGCCATAATATTATGTAGTAAGTTAATTGTTAATTAGACTGTTTCCGTGTTTATGTGTTAACCATCTAATTGTGTAACTGTACATCAGTTAATCTGGTAACTATTGGCCTAGAACATGTGATGGATGTTCCAAGTCTTGACCTCATTGGTACCAAATAGATAATGATTCTCCTTGACTTATTATAACTCTGACTGACTTACTGATCGGTGTACGATACTGAAAGGGATCACAGAAGCACACTCTGATTTAAAGCAACACTTTTTGTGAAAATGTTAATTGGTTGCAATGTTGGTAAATAAATGTTCCTCCAGTGCTTAGTCAGGACATCATAACCGAACTTGGGAATGTTACCCTTAGCTAAAAGGCCTTACAATTGACATATACTAAAAATGTAATTTTTGGATCGTCTTCCTGTTGCCCCCTTTGTTGTCAGAACACCAAGGCAAAAGAAAGCTCCCGTCCAATGGGATATTTAAGATACTCCAATACCCTATGTCAAGGTGAAGCCACCTTTGTGCATGTAATATATCATGTGTCTAAAATAACTAACTTATCCAACTTTAGACATTCCAGTGGCTAGGTACGCTCACAATTATTGACGGAGTCTTTTAATTATGACCAATCTCAGTGAAGGTTAGCCTCTAAAAGTATCCAATAGCAATAATCATTAACATAGTGTCCTGGACTGACCCACTGACCTAAGTCATATAGAGAATTACACAATTGAGCATAAGGTTATATCTAACATATGAACCATTATCCCCGACCAGACAAACAAATTAACAAGTCATTATCGCACATGTCAAAGCACACTTATCTCAAATCAGCCAAAATGACTAGCCCTTCAGACAATTACTATGACCATGTATTGTAAACCTATACAGCAAATTCCCTAATTATTCAAATTATGAAATAAAAACTAAAACATTCAGGACATATCTCCTAATAATGGTCTTCGTTTTAAAAAATGAATATGAAAAAACATTGGGCTTATCTCAAATTTAAAAACAGGGTTTGTGTTAGAAATTTTAGTTGGTGGGTTAACTTTTTGGGGGTAAGATACTGATTTAAAAAAAAATTAATTACGTGTTTTGAATTGATTCCCCACTCAGTATTCAGGGTTTTTCAAAATAAACGTAACTTCTAGGAATATATATTTCTTCTTGGGAAACAATTTCCATAAGTGGAAAATTTATCTCATTTTGAATACCTGTTTGATAGATGACTGTAGATCTAGAACTTTACAAGAATGAGTTCTTTGCTATTTAACATGTTTCATAGATGATGTAAAGAAATCGCAGCTGTACAGGGATGCTTCCTTAGCTGAGCAGTTTCTTGCGTTAAATTGGAATTGTTTGTGAGGGATGTTATGGAATGTATGTGCACCGTAATCTGTGAATGTGGTGTGTGGTCTCATGTGATCAAGTCTGTTCGACGTGGAGGGAATGTCCGTGCTTTGGAGACCTCCCTGACCAGTGCCGTGGTGCCCTGTCCCAAGCCAACCCCGACCCGAGAGCTGACACAAGAGTCTGAGAACTGTTTGGCCAGGGATGTTATGTCATAGCTGTAATTGTTTACCCAGGATCAAGACTGGCCTTTCATTTAACAGGAGCTGGCTTCTCTGACCAGAGCCTCAGCTTAACTCAACATGGCCAAACGAGCCGAGAAACCTTTGAGAAGAATGTCCAGGTAGAACCGGGAGATTTTCCAGGCCAGGTTATGTCATCTGTGTGACACGATAACATCTATGAACCCAGCTCTCTACAAGATCCATTGTTTAAATTCCTTGTGGTTTCCTCTGAAGCTGAGCTTTGCTTTGGTTCAAACGATAGTCTCTTGGTGTTTCTAAACGATCCCTTGGGTTTTCTCAAAGATCTCTGGTATTTTATCCACCATTGACTAGAGAAGGTACTATCGCCTATTCACAATCTTTTTGTGTTGTGTACTTGTGGGAGAATCAGTCAAAATTCTTTTGAAACTTTTTTGTTCTCTTATATGCGGTGAATGTATATTTATCCACCAAAGTTAATGGGATTGGTTACTACACAATTAATTCTAGTTTCTCATACTTTCTGTGACTAATTAAGGAGGATTTTGGCTTGTTGTTTGACAACAATCATCATGCCAAATGGAGCCCATTAGGGAGCGGGTAGGCCATAGCCCTGCAGAATACTCCCTCGGCTTCCGTGGTGGCTTCCGTGGTCGATCGTAAGAGGTGAGAAAAGAGGTTGCTTTCTGTTGCCCTGGTGTTCGCAGAGCTAAAGGGTAAGGGGAAGCAGA
>JARFOD010136286.1:0-19525 GCA_031763545.1 Mopalia muscosa
AAGTCAATATCCCCGTTCTAACACCTTATGTTTAGCACTAAGTCAATATCCCCGTTCTAACACCTTATGTTTAGCACTAAGTCAATATCCCCGTTCTAACACCTTATGTTTAGCACTAAGTCAATATCCCCGTTCTAACACCTTATGTTTAGCACCAAGTCTATATCCCCGTTCTAACACCTTATGTTTAGCACCAAGTCTATATCCCCGTTCTAACACCTTATGTTTAGCACCATGTCAATATCCCCGTTCTAACACCTTATGTTTAGCACCAAGTCTATATCCCCGTTCTAACACCTTATGTTTAGCACTAAGTCAATATCCCCATTTTAACACCTTATGTTTAGCACCATGTCAATATTGCAGCCCTTACACCTTACACCGATCAATGTCACTGCGCCGGCGAAGTGAAGTACCCAATAACTTAATTTGTTTGGGATAGAGTAAGCAAATCGTGCTAGCCTGTACGGGCTTCCCGGAGATCCTTCTAACAAATTAACCATTATTTAGAGTTGTTTAACGTCTTGTGCAGATTTCGTCTGGCTTTTTCCTCAGCCTTTGAGGCATCGTAACGTTTAGCACAGCACCAAAGGCCGCTTAATACAGCCTTAAACTCCAGCAGAGAAGCAGCTTGTACAACTGGATTAAAAACAGTACTGCTATAGGACAACGAGTCCGCATATTGATGCCAGATTAGCAACTGTGGGTCGAATAAAGTATTTGATATGATCCAGATAGCACACGCTTGAGTAGGTAATTGTAGACAAATGAAGATGAATGGAGTGGATATAATGACAGCCTTGGTACATTGCACACCAGGTGGCGACGGTCCACATCCCTTACACATGGTCAACAGTGCAGGAATCAAAACACAGCAGAACGGGAGACAGAAACGAACTATGGCATCGCTAATAATCAGTCCCCGGCTCTTGTCCAAATCAGCCTGATACAAACAGATTGCGACTGGGGGTTCGCTGAACGGTACCTCCCAAGAGGAGTAAGTGATCACCACGGGAATCGAACCAACGATCACCATGAGCCAAGTCAACAAACTGAATAAAACCATTCGATCATGACGCACAGTGGTTAAGTAAGATCCATGTCGGAATGTCCAATTATACCGGACAATTATTGCTAAAGCTAGATGCCAACTGCTTACAATTGAACTGCAGAAGTGCAGATATCTAGTTATTTTGCACACTGCATCTCCGAATATCCAATTATTTTGTGCGACACTTACAATTAGTAAAATCGCACTAGAATTTCGAACCAAATCACACAAAGCGAGCAAACTAACCGCTAGAAATTGAAGCGTCCGCAAGTCTCGCTTACACACGAGGAAAACGAGAACAAGACTGTTGCTCAATGTGCCCATGCCAGTAATGCTGGCCTCGATGATAAGCTGTATCTCGCGAGAAGTTCGCGGGCTGAACGATACTTCGGTCTTATCGTACGAGATGTCATCATAATCCAAGTGGGAATAATTGAAGCTCATCTTCGGATCAATGTCAAATCGTCACCTGGAAACGATAAGAGAGCGAGAAAAAGTTATAATGAATTTTTGCACTATAGATGTTAAAAAAGCCTAAAGCTGCGGTTTCACCGTTTAATTTGTAGTAACGATTTCTAGGGATTCCCATTATTTAAGGGGTGTTGATTGTTTTTTTTTTATATCTGAACTAATCAAAAGGCCAAACATGCGGGGAATCCCTGAAGTCATAACTTCAAATTGTACAGCGAGAATGCACCTTCCATATATCAACTCATCAAATGTTAATATTTATTCCAGATTAAGGATAGAATATGCCATGGGTTTCAAATCTGTCAAATATGTGTAAACATAACAGCGGTTGCTTTTAAGCAGGTTGTCAACGATTTTTTGATGAAATTTGTTTTTGTCGTTAAGAAACTGAACAGAGAAAAATATGTATGGGTTAATTAGCTCTAATCTATGTTTAGATTAAAAAGGATATAAATCCTCATGTAGAAATTATATTAAATTAAAAGGTTTTTAATGGAATTTATTGAGAAAAACTACAATTCGCAATACTTATTTATCTGATCCACCAGGGAAGTGAATTCATTTTTTTTCTCTCAACAAAATCCGCAAAAGCCATCTGTGAGACCAAACTCTATAGGCCAGATCGACTCTGAGAATTTTTATACCCGATGACTGGAGCGATACCCCAATGTGCCCGGGAGCGATAAGGCCTTCATTCGTCGAGACTATTGCGGGGTTTAATGAGTAAAAGGGGCGGGATAGCCCTGTGGATCTTACACTGCTTGATTTGTTTAAACTATATTTTGGTTGCTTTTTATAATAAAAAAAAAACATAAAATAATTGGGGCCACCATGAAAGGTCACCAAATAACAGAACCATACCAGTGGTACCTTCGCTTTTTTATACGATAAACGCAAGTGAAGTGAAAAGTGTAGAAAAACGAGGACAAAGCGTTCTTGTTTCCTATGGTTGAAGTCAGTTGGAGATGTTATGTAATGGAGATATAATAAGACGATGAATGCAGTAGTATAGTAATATATCTATAACATATTTCATTGATAACGATAAATGACTCAGTTATTCCGTAATGAATGTGTCTATATAGATAAATTTGGATGCATAGTATGCTCTAAAAATATTTTGACGGCCTGTGCGCCAAATATGTTCTGTTATATATGATTTATTTATAGCGACATAACGCCATTCAGATAAACACAGAACGGCGGTTTATACTGGATTTAAGATAGGTATAACGAAGGTTTGGACTCGAGCCATATGAAAGCTTTTTTTTATGATTTTGTCGCAAAATCGGATAAAAGATTCTAAATGACTAACTTTAAGAAAATATCAACATCTTATGTTCTGAGTATGGAAATGTATATGTTTAATGCATCAATTGACAAAAATTGGCAAATCTGTTAATTGAGTAACCAAAATTTATCCCTGTCAGGAAGGCCACCCTATATACTTTAATTATACAACCCGTCTGTTCGCTTCAGTACAAAACTGTCAGTCTGTCACCCCAAATGAAGGTTATTTCCCATGCAGTGTAAAGGTAACGGACCGTAGGAGTCCACCTCGGCTACCATTGCTACTCTGCAAACATAATAACTTAGCCAGTGGGTTTAAAACATTGTTCCTGCTACTTACTAATATTCTACTTAACGTAACTTGTATTCAAAAGAACCGTCAAGAATACAAAAAACATCAAAGATATAAATGCGTGTGACTACCCCTTTTTGCCGCCCACAAATTTAATTTAAATGTAGAGAGACACTTAAAAAATTAATAGAATGTGGAAAAGAGAAATCCTGCTTCTTTTTTGAACTTTACAAACAGTTTTAATTAGTCAGATTTATACAAAGTTGTTTGAATATCATCTGTTTGGAATTACCAAATATACTTGCACCACGCCAATTCCCACACGACATTGAAGGGAACTTCCAAGTCATAATATCCCAGTTCTATAGTTAGGTTTAATAGAACTCCTGTATATACAATTTTACATGTTGTTTTAATCGGACCTGAATTCTCAACTGACCTTCTGGAAAGAATTAAGTGGATTGGCCGTCAAAAATATATACTCAGGTGGAGTCAAATCAGTTCAAACGCATTTTGTTTATGTCCTTCCGAGTTTAATAAAAGCAGGAAATTGTGATATATAAAACAGAATATCAAAAAATGCTATAGGACGTGCATGCGACATCAATATTAATTTCCATTCCATTCTATAGGACATGCTGTGTATGAGGCTATGGGAACACTTTACAAACTACAAAGCTGAGTAGGTAAATCTCAAAATGGGTTTCCAGTGTTCACATCATTATACTCATAATCAATATTTTGACACTCGTCACCACTTTAAATGACAATTAAAAAAAAAATAAAAAAATACTGGACAGATTATGCAACGAGTTGTTTTGTCTTTGATGTGTTCCAATTGTATTTGAACAGTTTTGTAAGTACCGTTATGATAAAGCCAATATCTATACCTTACCTTTCATGCACCTCTTGATACTGAATCCTCACAGTCCCTCTCTCTATTATACGTGATGATCAAGTGATATTGGCATATATAAAGTGTTCCAGCTCAATGGTCTTGATAACTATTTAAAAATAAGTCCCTAAAAGGTCTGTTTTAACACATGCTCTAAGTTCCCTTCTCATGTTAAAAACTATTTCCTTTCAAAACACACATTAGAACCATACTACTTAACTGAACATAATCCTCAGCAGCTATTAAAACAGTCGGCGACAAAAACAAGTAACGCCATCTGATTGGCTGAAAGTTGACGATCCACCAGGGGGAGCTTTGGTTACCATAATTGAACTTATTGACATAGGGATGTGATACTAAATCTGGATATAGCTCTGAAATAAAGATCAGCTGTGTTATAAAAATTTTACTGAGTGGTTTTCATTTGAGGCATCCTAGCCCTCTGGTTATGGGTAATATAAATGAAGTGTATGTATGCCGTAAGCATAGACGAAGAATGTTAAAACAGGGGATTTGCATATACTACTTTATGGTGGTGTTTCTCTATTTGGAGCAGGGACTGCGTTGGGATCAAGCTTCCTGTTGCCCACGGTTGATCTTGGCGCAAAGAGTCCACGCGAAGCCGATCTGTTTGTGATGTCTGTCTTCCGTCATATGAATGCCCTGTCTTGGTCCAGTCTTGTCTTGCCAGTGTCGCCGAAAGTGGTTTCCTTAACCCATTGGACTGGCACGCCGTCACGCGAATGGAATTTTAAGAATCTTAAGAAAGGCGTTAAACCCTAATCAAACAAAAAGTCAAATAAACAAACACTTTTTGGAGTTACACCGATGTCATATTAGTGAAATGCGCTTACGAATGCTGGCGGAAAACACTCATCAATAAATCAACGAAACAGGCGACCAGTGAATTTATCCTCCAGTTTTCTCAGTTTTGTAAGACACGAACTATGGTGGCTCATTGTGGTCATTCATATTTTGGTCCTACGGTCAGATTATGGATTAACCGCTAAGTGCGAGAAAATGAATGGTAGCACTTAGCTATTATAAAGAAGAGCTGTCTCTCTTAGATTCAAAAAGCTGAGGTTTATATTTGAGTCCCTATCTGCCGCTGGATCAAGCTTATCATAGTAGCTGCTGTATAAGTAGATGTGGTAGGCCTATACTGTTACGTGAACAAGCTAACTCAAATGCATGGGAACAAGGCTTTGTTTAAATTATCACGTTACTAGTATTTCTAATGAATGTTAAACAGAATGCATGTGGATCGCATGAGATTTGTGAGAACGCACAGGACATGTCGGTATATGTTATCCCAATCCAGTTTAGTTTAAACTACAATCAAACTCATTACAGCTGGATTCTATATTTAAAAAAGGTACCATTCATTATGAGACATCCTCTCTTATCAAACCTGGCTTTTTTGAGCTAATTTTTTTTTTAGGGCTGTAAGAAATCAGTTTATATCTAGCGGGTTGTCGAGATAACAAGCATAATAAATAAATGTGCGATGGGGTTATTTGGGATATCTTCTCTCCGTTTGGCTAATCAAATCAAATCACACTTTATTTAATGTCAGGTGTTACAAAGGCTAGTAGCTTGATAGCAAAAAGGTCACTACTAGCAATGTTATAGACACTCTCTCCGAAAGTATAGTTTAACTTATGGCTAAACACGAAAGATACCCAATGAAACAGTAATTTCAGACATACCAAAACGAATCAGACTTGCATGATCTTATATTATGCCTAATTATGGAATATCGAGATAATATATTGCGAGGTAAAAGCTTCAAAGTCAAATATCAGCTTTAAATGCGCTCTTTGTGTTAGTTTATTTTTACCATAACGTTAGAGACGATGTGTTTCTAAACTACTGTTGTCACTAATATATCAAAATGGATCATTGTCCATCATTTTGCGGATTTCGGAGAAAATAGAACGCGGACATATCTGATAAAAATCAGAAGTGGAAATCGCTTGAACTTCCCTTTCATCGTACTGCAAGCGCGATAGACTAATTATAATAACCGTCTTAATAGTGTCGAATGATAGTCCAATAATCAGGTTTTGATTTGAATAAATTACTTTTCCATAACTGCGTTTGTTTTTCATTCAGATAGCCCAAACCAACCAATAAATACTGCCTGAACTTTATCGACAGGTAACAATATGTCTGCCACATCGCAACCACATGCAGTCAGTGGCAGATGACAATGCAGACCACTCATTCAATGGACCAAGCTAATGCTTTCAATCCAGCTATAAAAAGCAAAGATTGTGTGTGTAGCAGGAAATGTGTGTTTGAGAGACAGATAATAACACACACTACACCATAGAATCGCTTTCTGGTTTCATGACAAAAGTAATCTCCCCTTTCCTTGAAATGCTATTGCAAGCACAAGTAAAGTTATGTCAATTTCCCAAAAATTGTTTATAAAGTTATCGTTAACCCATCCATAAATTCATAGATTTTAGTAAATCAACATCCCCTGTTCCAATTTGATTTTATTTTGATGAATATAAGTAGGAAATTTCTTACTCTCATTTGGCAAATAATTCAAGCATTCCATCTATGTAAATTAGTCGTTTTGTACATTAAGAAAAGGATCGAAACAGCGCAAAGGCAAAGTTATAACTTTTGCGTTTTTGAATTTCAGCCTTTAGTTTAAAATAATGATACAAAACAACGATACATCGTGTGGTCATATAAGTTTGCCTCTTTCATCATTCGTAAATATTACATGTGTAGCGTTGAGATTAGCTAAATCAATTATTTCCAACTTGTTTAGGATGCTTTTAATTGATGGGTTTAGACATTTTAATGCCACGTAATGGTTAAATAAAATAGTCAATAATGAGAAGACTGGGGAGGATTGCTGGTGACATCATATCCATGTGATCAGCAAATACCCTGGGACAAATGAGAACTGGTCCGATCCCGTTTGATTTTCTCTCCAGATATTAGTTTTTCTTTAAGACTGTCTACTCGTATATCCATATATTAAGGCTTCGACTAACATATTTCATAAAAGCTATTATTTACGCTTTTTTAACTGGACGTGACTAGCGACAATTTTAACAATTTCTAAAGGTCACAGCAGGAAAAATAAAATTCGACGGTAAAACTGTTTTCAATAAAAAAAATTTATTATATGTAGAGCTATCACATGTATCTCTCCTCATTGCTTTAACTAATATTAAATTATTTATGCGATGGGATGTTAGTTAAATAATTTTAAGCGTGGTTAAATTTGAATTACAAATGACCTTCATAAAAGTAAATTTGTAAAGCTAAGTAAACCCGGATGGCTGCAGTTCTCTGTTCAGAGCTATCCAGTGAATGTTCTCTTTGTGGAGCGAAATATTTAAATTGATAACATAATTTTGTCCAACCGAATAACATTTCAATAACAGATCTCTCAATGATCAAAAGTTTCTGATGTTTCTACCCACAGTATTCCATTGCTGACGGGTTTCAATTTTATTTTTGCAAACGGAAATAACAGGAGACGGAGAAATAAGTCCTATATAGTGTGCTAGCTCCAAGATGACGGAACCCGCGATCACAGGGCCGACGAGTAATATGGACGGCCATTATGTTTCTGTTGTTATATCGGAACAGAATAAGTCAATCTCGATGAAGCGTCGTGAAGTGCAAGCTTTTTTGGCATATTCCTTTTTTAAAGCAGCGTTTTGTTGTTGGACTGTGGTCAGGAATACCGCCCTTCACGCCGCTGACAACAAACAGTGACAAAACAGGACTAATACGTACGGAAGCCTATTAGTGCCAAGTCAGTTATTTTTTCCATACTTATGTCGTAATTACGAGTTAGCTATATCGTAATTACGAGTTAGTCATTGCGATGTCGTAATTACGACATAGCTATGCCGTTATTACGACATAAGTATGAAAAAAAATAACTGACTTGGCAATAATGACTTCCGTACAAACAGGTCGGCTCCACGTTGCTCTGGTTGTTTGGCTATATGATTGCAGGCATATTTCCTTAGCATGTGACTTTCTCCCGATTGAGCGATTATCACACACATGTACACATAGCAGTTGAATTCATAATTATTATCAAATCAGAATGGAAATTTCCCTCTTGACCGCTATCGTCTGTTTTCATTACAATATAGGCCAGCTTTCTTTCCTTGCGATTTACTCCATTCATTTCGCATTTGTTTGAATAAGTTTTAAATGTGCATTTTATAACCATCAAGAACGGGGGTTAGGCGGCGACAGTTTTAACCAAATGAAATATATGCTTTGAAAAGTTATGAATTAAACAGAACACAGTCCTATATCTTATGTATGCATGGACGAGTACATCGACAACTACTTGGGTTGTTTGAACTGGAATGGTCGGTGATTTAGATTTTGCTTCGTCGGATGGATGGTTGTCCAGCTGTAATGAAATTGACATGTAGTAATCACACGCTAATCTTTGAGAAGCTTTTATCCTTTAAATTACCATTGTTGAGGAGCGATATGCAGACTTCCGCATTCAGTCTACCTCTTTCTGTTTTTCTCGGATTTAGCTGATGGTGACTGGCAAACTGAGACCGACCATAAGACAACACTTTTAAACTGACCAGTATTTGTGGAAGGATTATGCTAGTTGTCCCGTGTCCATTTGCTGTCAGCTGCAGTGCTAACTTCACAACTTCAGCAGCTTGTGTTTGCTCTGACGAGTAACATTTGGTCGTCAGTTCACCGGGGGACGTCTCTACAGGGCGATCGGAAGCCAGATATGATGACAAAAGAGACAATTTTTGTGGACTCGTACTCAGACATTCTCCAATATTTCTGGCCACAGGCAATCGGCGATTCGTACAAGCACCAAGCCCGTTCCTTCTGGACAGCAGCCATGTGGCCCTTTGATTGACCAAAATCTCACATCCTAATCGAGTGTGCTAAACATCACCACGGTCGTATAACTGGCCATGTATGTACAATATGCATGTTTGCACCTAGGTTTATGTTTTTTGTGGATGTCTGCCCGCTGCTTGATATCTCAAAATTTGATCTCAGCTATTTAACAGTAGTGCCAACAAATAGCTTGCCGTAGATGGTTTAGAGTAAGTATTTAAAGTTTGTTATAATATGAGACATCGTGAAGTGTACATGTATTGAGTCATTGTCATTGTGTATATAACCCTATACAGCTAGTTGGGAGAGGGCTTCACATGCAAATAATTACACTTAAACACCCGAAAACTGAACGAAGAAAACCCAAAACTTCTTCTCATATTTATTTAGATGAATTATTATTTTTCTAAGTTCCGATATCAAAAACATGTATATATACAGTTTTCCGATCGTAGTTCGATTGTCAGTCTAGTTTATCAGACAAAGCACATGCTGACTACCGGCAAATTATAACCATTTGAAAGTCAATCAACAAAATGTTAAAATATGAATTTCATAACCCCAGATTGAGGGAGAGGGAATATATGGTTGAGTATCAGGCTTGCCTTACAATATGCTTTTTGTCAATATTTTAGGCCTTGATCTGTGTATAGTTCATCTTTAATAAAAAAATGTCCACATGCAACCATGCTATGTTGTTAAACAAAATCAAACCACATTGTATGGTAGCTTACAGATAATTACAATTTACACATTATAGTTTTTTTATTACGAAATCAAAATTGATAATTTCTCAAAGTTTAAAGATGTTAGTTAGGCTTTTTGTCAACAGCTTATTTCTTGTCGGTCGATGTGTTTAGGTCATAATTATGTTATTGGAATAAAACTCATGGCAGAATGTGCATTTATTATCGATGGTTCTGCTGACATGGGATATATTCGTTTCTATTTACTGAAAGAAACACCTGCATGGTTCTACCTATATGACCATGGTGTTGAATCTGGGTCCATCAGTGAGGGATTGTGTTTTACGCTGTGCTTAAGGGTATTTCACTTATCTGACGATGGCGTGCTTTCAAAGTGTTAACAGTGATACAATCAGAATTTGAGGTGCAATAATGAAGAACAATTTGTTTTAATTAACGTTACTCCGAAATAGCTATAACAGTATAAATATACTTGCAATATATTGCCTTAAGCTAGAGGGACGGGTGGTTTAGTTATCAGAGCTGATCCGCGGGGTCACGTTGGTCTATACAAAGCAAATTTGTACTCCAGGGTATATTCCAAACTGCATATCGTTCTATACGATAGGCTAATATACGTAAGAGCACCTTATGGAATTAATCTTTCCACACATTTCTTGGGCATAAAAAAAAGCATCCTGTAAAATTGAACCTTTTTTTTTCAAAACAAATTCTTTTCAACCAACGCATTTGTACAATCTTCAACAAGAATAAACTGTCCATCAAAAGCAAGAAATAAGGCGGAGGAAGTATTGTAGGAAAAAATAAGCCGTATATTTATCAATGGCGACTTACATTATGATATGTTCAACTATATATATATATATATAAACACCTATTAACAAATGTTCATGCAACATCACATAGTAATAGTAACCAATATAAGAGTGGATGAGAAATCTTGATCAAAACAGTTGAACAATACAATGCAAACATATCAATAATATAATTTATTATTTCGTATCTGGTCAGTTCCTTATCTTGGAACATACTCCATTCATGAGACTTGGGGGTTTGTAAGCCAGCTATCAATTGCTCCAAGGCAAGCCCGGTCTGCGTGGATAACACATCTCAAATGGCTTATCAAGACTTTTCTTCTCAGTTGATGGAAAATTACTAAGAATCAAACCATTAAAGTTTAGCGGAAGACTTTCTGCTATCATATGGAAGTCATAACACTTTCATAAATAAGATGTTTGATAAAGAAATTCAGCACACCAGTAAATGATTCTTTAACATGCATGTATTGTTCAAAATCTATATTGTGATGATGAATCTCAAGATCATCAACCCCCTCATTATCAATACAACGTTAAAACGAAAGACTTCTGCGAGACATATATTTGTGGCGAATGCCTATATACAGCTTTGTACAGATAATTGAGCCTTAACTAATAAAACGAGGGATACCTGGACAATGTTGTATTTAACATAAATTATTATTTAATCCATGTCCCAGTAACTTTACTTTTAATATTCAACAATGAAAAGAATCCGGTTAGTCAATAATTAAAACATTCGTTCGTTCATTCATCCACTCATTCATTCATTCATTCATTCATTCATTCATTCATTCATTCGTGTATCATTAATTCCTTTATTCATTCATTAATTCATTCATAACAAATGTATGACAAGGTCGGTTCTTTCATTCGAAAAATAATACATTCATTCATTGAAAAATAGCTGATGACCGTATAAATTAATTCATCCATTCTTCCATTTGCTCTTTTAGTCGTTCCTTTCTTTGTTGACTGATCTGTTCAACTTTCACACCGAAACTTGTTTTATTAAAACAACCAAAAATTGAATGTCCACTTGGCCGTCTCTCAGACAGCCTAGGCTATATCATTCTCTTCAATAGCAAGTATGTCTTGTAAATCTCGAATATTCCTTTTCAAAGAAATGACATTACAGAATAATCACATCGATTCAAATGTTCTCGAAGAGCTAACAAAAGAAATAAAGTATTTCACAACAGCCCAATCTATGTAAAATTTTCTAATATCGAAACACAAGTAGGTCACATATGTAAAGAAAAAACATTATTTCCTTTTCCCAGCCAAATATCATCTACGAAACATAACAGATCAATGGGTTTTCATTTTTATGCATAGTCATTTTAGTTTAGCACTCCCACAAATCAACAGCTGGCTATTTTCTACGCTGTGAAATAATATTTCCTTTCCTAAACAGGCAGATATGAGTATGCTTTGATTGGTTAATAATTGTCTTATGTACACATATTCAACCAATGGTTAATCTCATCACCATTTGGTTCATGTCGTTGTCATAGATCACCACATAGGGAAGCTGATGATGAACTCTCGGTAATTTCCGGTTGTTCCGACGACGCCTGTTCAGAGGCAGGACTTCTTCGTAGCTGGGGTCTTGATCGAGATCGCCGCAAAAATATTCTGCAACATAGCACAGATAATTAAATTCAATGTTTTCCCCAAAATGACCTACGTTTTCAGCAACCTTTTAGAAATAATCCGATGAAGATATACAGTTATGGACTATAATGGTTGGTCTACTTGACCAAGCGCAGACGTGCTCACGTCAAGTGAAGTGTCTTCTTATTGAATATTTCTGCTCACCCTTAATTGGACACAGTTTAAGATAGGTTTATGCCATATCTAACAGTGATAAGAAAATACCCGGCACTAATTCAGATTTAATCTGATTGCATTGGAGGTCAATACCTTCTCTTTTATTTCCGTCAATCGTGGACGGTGATAGGGGAAGTAGATGTATTTTTAATTAATGTAGGAGAGAAAAATTGGATTGCTTCCACCGGGAGTCGAACCCGGGACCTTTGGGTTACAGGCAATAGATACAATTATAGATGTGAATCACAATCAGAAGTAGATAAGTAAACCATACAATTTGGTAGACGGTAAAGCCTAAAACTTCCCGTCTATGTCACTGTATGTTCTATTCAGTTTTAGTTTCCACGGGTTAGTAGCTATTCTTCTTATTTTAATCAACGTTCCGGTATGCCTAAAGTACTCATCCTTGTCCTTAATATTCCAAAATGTTGGCAAATTTGATGTGGAATCGCGCAAAGAATTTATTGTATGAGACGTAATGTGTTTTTGATTTGTCCCCTATTGGGAAAGATATTCAGTTCTATTATTTTAGCTACGCAGATATTGAGTGCAAACGATTTGGAAAAAGTCAATCAAGCTCCTCAAGACCAAACATGGTGGAATCTTAACCTCTTTCTGATACACCTTCTCATCAAGGCAAGTTTGAATTTTGTACAAAGCCAAAGTAAAGTAAGGGCGTACATATTAAGGCTAGTACGTTTGTCGCTAGTTTAACTTGAACATCTGACAAAACTGAACCACAAAGATTAAGAAGTGCGTACTCTCATTCACATTGCAACCAGAGATTCGTAATGAATTATTTTTGGAAATACACCTTAGAGTCTTTACGTAGCAGAAATTACCAAAAGCAAAATATATTTTTTTTAATTTCGGCTTACAAAATGTCAAATGTCTACGTATTGCTAGGTGTGATATGCATGTATCTATTAGTGTTATTCTTACACTCAGAATGGGGGCGTTATACTAATTTACAAATTGTTCTTTCAGAATGCAAATTAAATATCCATACATATTAAAATAAAATTTTGCGAAACATAATAAATTGGATCTGGTTGCTAGATACCGAAAAAAATCGATGTAAATTATTGAGGTTGTAACAAAAAATAAGCTGATGAAGTAAATTTTTCTGTTCTTTTATTTATAGGGACATCGCATGAACCATGAAAATTACTGAATGGAAATTTTCAACATGCCTAACGCAGCGAATAAATTTATTTTCTTTATTTAGGTTAACTTTATTTCTGTCATTAATACCGTCGAAAGTCGCGCGAATCCCTTATCAAGCATGTCCATGGAATAAAACTAAATCTCTACAGAAGATGAAAAAAGCCGACAAGCTATGCGAGGAGAATGTCTGGCACGACGCCATTTTGGTTTTAGCAAACATATCCCCTGCTTGAAGCAAAATGAAACTGGCAATTCGGGTGCATTATCGATTCAGCCAGTTGAAAATTCTAACTGAGCTCCTGCAGAATTGAACAGTCATATACCCGTCAACAATCATTTTGACATGAATCTTTACCTTAATGTGAAATATGAAAAAGTCTCTTAAATCACGTGTTGATACATCTATTGTAGTTGGATTTGTTTGAAGATTGGCTCGCTGGTGTTATCATATGTAATAACAATCCTTTAATCCATAGACAACCGTCCCTAACTTTTTATTAAAATATTTGAACGTATTCCATAATTTTTTTTTCCTGTTTTCAGACCCGACCAGTAAACTCGGTACTTAGAGAAAACCTTTCAGCTTTTTCATATGTTTATCGAGGACATAAAAACAACTTCGCATATGTCCATTCTTGTCAAGCACATTAACAAGTGTTGTGTATTTATAATGCTTTCATTACAGGAGTGACTGTGTCCTATACTGACCAACAGATGGACTCGATGGAAAATGATTGACAGCAATAATGGTTGGCAGCGAATGATTACCTACCAGAAAGATATGTTCAGAATACAGGTGGAGGTGACGATTAGGCTACGACTTAATTGGCTATTAATGAAATACGTTACATTTGTTCGTAATCTATGGAGGCCAATAGCTGCTTCGGCTACTATTGTTTTATTTGATTTAAAATCCAACTTTACATAAAGTATATCTGATCTGATCTTAACTGATGTCTGCTGTTTGTTTCTGTCTTTTTAGAAAGTACTATGTCAGACCTTATAGTCACATCCGAGATAAGTGACCAGGCCATAGTATTTACTGTTTCAACCGAATTTTTTTTGGTATAACAAATATTCATTTATGTCTATTTTTAGATACTTATTGGCCCACATTTGGGCTTCAATGAGCTTAAAGGTTAAATATTTTATTTGACAAAGTAGTATCAATAAAAATGTCTACAATGGCATAACAAATGTAATGTAACCATTGAGTTACACTGTGAAGTTGGTTCTGGTTACAAGCCCTCGTAGGTTTCTCAATACTACTTCAAAGGTTACATTTTCTAAACAACAACAGCAATAAAAAGGAAGTTTGCAAGTAGTAAGCATGGACCTGGATTTGTTGTCAAGTTTTGAAAATTTGGACTACAATATATATTATATATGTTCAGAATGAAACCGTTTATATTAGATCTCATGGCTGGAGAAATTATGAGATGACAGTAGATCTGATTAATATAAAATCAGTTGTCTCTAGTAGTTTGACTTGTGCAGTTTGATTGGCGACATAGAGCTATCACAGTGAAGTTTCTTAAACACTAATGGGCTCAAGTGCTGTGTCGCTGACGTAAATGTCTATTGATCACTATGTTTGGCAAATATCTGTGTTAAATCTTACAGTGAGAAATAAAAGTTTTGGAAAAAATGAAATTCAAACTTATTAAAGTAATTGTTCCTTTTGTTAATTTTATATGTGGTGTGTAAGTACTGATTCAGCCCCGAGACCAGACCTTCGCAACAACTCTTACAGTGATAGCTGCTTCGCCATGCCATGGATAACAATAGTTGACCAGTAACAGTGCATAAGCCATTTTATCAAAGAATTGCCTTATTGAAACAGCATATCAGATTAAATAGGCTGGTTACACCACACCGGTAATTTGTTTCATGAAATGAGATCTGAAATATATTAAGATTTAAAATATTATTTGAAATCTTGCGAAACCTCTCCGCACAAAATATATAATAAGTTTAAAAGTATCTGATTAACATTTGAACTAAATAAACAAATAAATCACCCGAGTTACCTACCTTTGTTGTTTGCATAAGACAGATGTCAAGATGGCGGCAGTTAGAAATACAGCTCCTATGAAAGATCCTAGAATAGCAGGCCAATATTTTTCTACAACAGTTTTAAAGTCTAGCGGTTTAGTCCTTTTGTTATGATCAGCATTTTGATACACAGGCGAGGCCGGAGACACAGGCTTCGACGAGCTGATCGTTTTTCTACTTATAGCACGCGGAGTTGTCCGCACAGGGACTTTCACACTAATAAGAGTTATTAAGTCCGGTAAAATTTCCCGCCATTTTGGTGTTGGCGGTGGGGTGGGCGGGTCTGTGGGTTGAGCCGTTGCTGGCTCCCCGCCCGCTGCCACTGCATTTATTTTCACTGGCGGTCGTTTTTTCTTCACTGGGTTAGTATTTAAAACAAAGTCTGGTTTTCCGCCATTCTTAGCACGGATTGTTGTGCCATTATGTAAACTGATTATATCTGGTAGTGTCACTTTTATTGAGTCGGGATGTCTTGTGGAATACACTGGTCTTTTCGTTGAGCTCGTACTGACCAGTGGTTCTGTTGTATTAATTAGTAAAACATTAGAAAAGTGCTCTCTCTTAATTGTAGAAGTTTGTGCTGCTGGTACACTAGTAGTAGGAATGGAGAGAAGAAGTTGTTGGGTCGAGCTAAGTGTTGATGACATCGGTTTTGAAGTGGTTTCAATATTTACTGTACCATTTGGACTGGTTGAGGTGACATTAACTGTTGTAGAGGGCATAATTAACATTGTCAACAAAATAGATCCAGGCGTAGTCGTCATCTTGTTGAGTACGGAGGTTGTGACCAATTTAGTACTGTTTGGTATTTCAGGAGTAACAAAGCTCGATTTTGTACTTCGACTTAATAAATCTGAGGAGAAACTTACTGTTTCATTTCTTGTTGAGTTTGTATTATTGTTGCCAAAATGTTTAGTGGAACGTTCATGGTATAATGGAGATGTTATACCCTCTGAAGAAACCTGGTGCAGGTCACTAACAGTTGAAGTGATGACTGTTTCAGGGTTTGGTTCATCCCACTCAATATCTCCACGATCTTTGTTCAATTTATCTGCAGAAGATGTCTTAGGATGATGAGACACTGATGAAGGTGAGTTGAGAGTAGCAGGTTTCGGGTTCAGATAAGGAAACTCGGTCTCATATGGAGACTTTGTATTGCTCGCCACAACGGGAACCATTTTAAATTCGTTATCTTTGTTAATGGGCACCCTTCTGAAGTCTCTGTAGGTTGTTTGTGAGGATGGGAAGAGCGATGTTTCGAAGTAGTCGTAAATATCACCTGGATCCATTGTAGATTTTCTATCCTCAAATATTTCGTTAGAATCAATTAACTTTAAGTCGTCGCGAATGTCATTTGTTGAGGGCATTCGACTATTTCTTGAATGGCTTTTGGACGAATCAAACGGCAAAAATGTTGATATGGGCATTGGTTTTGTTGGTTGTGTCGTCTCTGCTGTAAATGATAATTTGAGAATGGTTGACAGTTTTGATGGAATACTTGTTACATGAGATGGAAGTTGGGTTGATACAGTACTTTGAACTTTATCCTTAGCTCTGATCCAAGAGTTTTGAGTCCAGGGTTGTATTGTGACAGATGCGTCTGTTGTGGATGTGGTAGCAAGATGCTGAGTAGGAATCCTGGAAGTTTGTGTCTTGAGTTTCGGAACGCCTCTCGAGGAAACTGGCCTGGTATGTAATCTACTTGATTTTGTAGTAGCAGCCTCGGTCATATTTTCTGTTGTGACTCTCGGCGGAGAAACCTTAGCAATGGGTCTCGGTGTTGTTTTAGAAGTTACTTGACGAAATCGGTTACGTCTGGTTGTGTAAAATGGTTTTAGTGTAGAAGGCTTTCTTGTAGACAATTTACCTGTTACGTCATTTATTTTTATTTGCCAGAATAATCTCGTTGTCGTTTGCCGTTCTGTAGTTGGCTTTTCTGTTGGTGTAACCGTTGTAATGGAAGATTTTATGTTCCTTGAAATGGGTGCTTTGGAGGTCGCTGAATTTCGCACTGTTCCATGACGTTTCGTTGTCTTCACTTGACTGATTATTGGAATATGTCTGTTTTCTGTGGTACTGAATGTAGGTCTACGTGTTGGTTGAAAATCAGTTGATTTAGGTATCATGGTTATGCTCTGCTCTGTTGACGATGCGGTGTGTTGGGCTCTAAATCGTTTCCAGGTATTACGTGTCCACGGTAACGTTGTTGATTCGTATGATGATTCAATCGAAGTATCTATTCCGGGCGCGAATTGTTTCCACCAGTTCCCAATGGTATCTATCACCTCATTTCCTTGAATATCCAATGTGTATTTTGTTGTTGTTGCTGATATAGAGTCCTCTTTGTTAGTTTGACTCCATCTAGGATCGAAGCGAGTTACGTATTTCTTGTCTTCTACGGTTTCTTTAGTTTGGATATTTGGCTCCGATGTCTGCTCACTAGGAACTGTAGTTGTTACCGAAGTGACAACCTGGTCAGGCTTTTCTAACAGATTGTCGCGTTCTCTAGCCCATACTGGAGTTTTTTGCCAATCCTTTGTTGAATCTTTCACTTTCTTTTTCCAAATATTTCTTTCCTTTTGACTGACTCCGAAAACAGTTCTAGTAGTCGGGTGGCTTAGAATGGACGGATGTGTAATCGATTCGCTTTGAATTTTCTGTCGGACATCAGTAGAAGTAGCTGTTGTCTTGAAAGACCACGTAGGCCTTATTGTCGCTAACTGAGATTTTGTTGCCATTGAACTTTTTTCACGTTGAATGTTAAACGGTTTCTCAAGCTCTAACAATCTAGACTTCTTCGTATTTTCCCCAAAGAGACTTGTTGTCAGATGATATTTTTGCCATGGATTTTGTGATATCACTTGCTGAATGATATCTGTTGGATTAGCCGCCTGTCGTGTTGTTGCTTTTTGTTTTCCGAAAGGATTTTGTTTTGTTTTAGTTTTGATGACAGTTCCTGGTGTGGTTAAATGCTTCAAAACCTTTTCAGCTGTTGATTTTATACTGTCGATAGTTGCCTTTCCAAGAGAAGGCGTGGTAAAATGATCAACATGTAGGGGCTCGTAGGTGGAAGGTCTACTGTAAGGGGATTTGACATTAGATTTAGTAGCTGCACTATTCTGCAGTGTCGGTTGATCTCCCCTTTCTCTCAAACTTGACTTCGTGGGAAATAACTGCTGCTTAACTGTTGAGTTGGAATCTTGTTTATTAGTTTGAAGAATAATTACTGTATCTTTTGGTTTTCGTGTTGTTGATGGTGCTAAATTGCGATTACTTTTACTTTTCGGCAGAGTTGGAGTCAGTCTAGGCGTAACAGTCGTATACCTTTGCCTGTTTGATTCTCTGAAAAAAGTAAATGAACTTTTGGTGCCTTTGCTATTTAAAAACTTTGAGCGCCAATTTGTTGTTTGGGACAGCACATTTTCAGGTTGAATTGTAGGAAGCACAGTTTGTTCAACATCATCACTATCTCTGCTTTTATGAACACTTTTCTGGGTCTCGTAGTGTTTAGTGATAGTTTCTTGCTGTTCTACCCTGTTGGTCGATGAAACGACTGGGAACTGTTCAGAATTTGTAGGGATTTGTTCGTTTACCTTGCGTATCAGTTGTACATCATCATACGTACGACCTTTGTTCTTAGCTCTATACCAAGGTTTTAAGCTCTCAGAAGACGTCGTTGGCGTTGAACTAGGAGTAGTTGCATCGTGGTAAGTTTTAGTTGTTCTTTTCCACGAGTTGGTGGTTACAGAGAAAAATTGACCTCTCACAAGATCGCTCAGTGGGTATCGATGAGTTGTTTGCTGTCGGAACCATCCCATGGTACTTTTCTCTTTGGGACTCGGTTCTTGTGTAGTTGGTTTTGTGTCAGCATTTTTGTTATATCGGATCTTATTGCTGAAGACACCTTTAACAGTTTGAAAGCGTGGTATGCTACTGTCCGTAAAATATTGATCAAAACTTTCATCACGATCTTCATTATCATCGTTATCGTCGCTGAAATAGTTGAAGGTATTAAAGGAGTCGGTAAAGTCCTTGTTGTGATCAAGAGGATGGGTCGCTAACGGTCTTGAGTTG
>JARFOD010136287.1:0-13413 GCA_031763545.1 Mopalia muscosa
AACAGCACATGTCGCTGCTACGAGCTGCCTCACTACCGGAGCTACCTGGGCCTGAGCGGCCCCTGGACCCTCGCCTAATTGGCTATAATTGTCCAATCGTCACCTTCAATGAGCTGGACCGAATCTAAATCGACCCCCAGTAAGAAACTTCATATACGCCCAGCCAATCATACAATATATACTATTCCTTTTCATTCATTTTATTTTATTTTTTAGTGAAAAATATAAGAAATTTAGCACATTTTTATTATGTAACTGAACATGAATTTATTTGCTTAAAATAGCTCAGAACGCTTCTCCGAGCGTCCTCGCTTTCAGAGCCCCTGCATGCAAGGAAAGAAGGGAATATAAGTCTTATGCATTTTTGCCCTTGCCTGCAGGGGGGTATAGTTAAGGGTACCATAGCCCTTTATACAGTAGGCACATTTTCTGTTTATGAAAGGAAAACCCACGGACGCCAGAGAATTTCAGATCTTTTTCTAAAAAAATATTAATTTGTAGGTGAAACCTACATCAGCGGGCAGCTAGAATTAAAACCCAATCCCTCTTAATCGTTATCCAATATAATCCGTTCTATTTACAACGTTTTGAATATAGTCCTTGTAATATATAGCACCCATAACGGCTTCCAGGCGAAACCATCGTACTGAATTATGGTTCGTGTGAATTTGATTGTGTAAAAAGTGATCCTGAATGCACCAGGGTGTCAACATTAGTTGGCCTATTATTCCGGGAATATGGCCGGACGAGTTCACATGCATGAAACTATTTACTATATTTCTTAAAAGTAATAACACTGGTACAAGGCTGAAGATTAATTCAGATCGATGAATTACCTCATGTTCTTTAAATTAACTTCCAGACGCAAGTTTCTAGAAGACCTTAATCTCGAGTTGTTATGGGTTACCTATACACTCTTAGAAATAATGGTTCTCTGAGGGATCTAAATGGAACTATAAGCACAAAAACAGTTCTTTGATATAAAAAGATAGGGAGAAAGGCATTGCACAGTCGCTGAGAGGGTTCCATACAGAACCATAAAGGGTTACACCAGATCCATAACTGAAGAACCTTAAAGGGTTCCACGGGGTGATAATATTGCCACCAAAGTAAAACCTATTTCTACACAGGGACTTTTCTCTGTCCACCTGTGTGGGAATACTTTCATTTAGGTGGTATTATTACAGTAACAAGATGAATGTGCAAATATTTTCCACGCATTATTTATCACGATGATGGAAACAAATGAAATTGAAAACATGGAAAACATGTAACGTCGTTTTTGGACAGAATTAATATAGCGATTGGTGTGACGTTTATTTAAACAAATAAATGCCAACAACTTTGAGTACCGTTTCGTTCATTTTTCTTTTAATTGTAAAGATAATTATGGCGTAAAGACTAAGTAACTGGTTGTTACTTCATTCATCACTGGAACTTCACCTCACTGCAACTGTAGCCTGAGTACGATGTACAGTACACATTGTCAATGACTCTACAATAACTCTATAGTAGCTAGCCTACTGCAAGCAACAGTGCTCGATCTAGCGATCCTCTCCCCAACCTGATAAAATAATAATTAGAACAGTTGCATATGCCAATAATGAAGTGTTCCAGGGATAAGCGCAGTTAATTCAAGTTCAATTACGAATAGGAGATTTTACATGATTAGGCTCAAACTTTTAACAGGATTAGGCGCAATTTCACAATTAAGCATAGTAAAATTCCCAGATGAAGCGATGCTCAATAATTAAACGCAAAAAATTCCAGGTTAAAGCGCAATTAAAACGATTAGGCACAAACAAATTCCCCGATAAGGCGACTGTCCATGATTAAGCTCAAAAACTTCCACCGTTAGGTAGATCCAGGTATCGTCAATGCAGTCTTACGATTTTCCTTAGGCTCATCCCAGGCTCAAACCTAAAGGTGAGCGTCATTTCCCTTTTTTATCCTTATAATTGTTCAATAATTAGTTCTTACACAACTAAACTAACAAAATATGCTATTTATGGAGGCCCTTTAGAAGACAAAATGCCCAGCGGCCATCGACGTTTTTTCTGAGTCCAGCGTATAAGCTTACACAAACAAGTAGGTCATCTGCACGTGCGTATGTCATTTTATAACCATCAGGTCTAACGCAATGTAATGAAGGTAAGACGGGTTAAAGCGAATATAAGTTAGGCAAGAGTCGATACGTTTTCTTGCTATTTAGCCGAACATCATGGGTTTTCTTTTGTGTCATTGTATAAACATTGTAGCCTACTGATAGGTATGGAAGTCCGATGTGGCCACATTGTGCTTTCGTATAGTTTTTCACTTCAAAATCGTAGGCAAAAATACAAAACTAAGATCGAGTGAAACTGCGAAAGACGTGCAAAAGTCGAAACCACGAAACTACGATGCAAAAGATCACTTTTATTGTTTCAACATTCGCCATTTTGTAGTTTATCCTTGCAGTTTCGTGCTTTGCTTTGCATTTTCACATTTTCGTGGTTTCGACCTTCAAGAAAAGGGTAAAAGTACGAGATAAACTATGCCATCGTGTCTTCCAGTCTCTAGCGGAAGACAAAAGCGCGAAGTAATATTACTTGCAATATTTCCTCACCACGAAAGTAGAAACAATGAAATTGTGACTTTCCTGATTTCATGCTGCACTTTCGCATTATTGCTTCGCAGCTTCTTGGTTTTAACTTTTGCTCTTTCGCAGTTTCACTTCATAGATTTGAGATTTTGCTTTTAGTTTTGAAGAAAAAAACAAATAAAGACAGCACGATGGAATGGCCGCATCCGGCTTCCATAGATATATATACTTTCAAATAAAAAATTGATACACGGGTCAATATAAATCTTTATGGAGCCAGGAGTTCATAGGTCAATGGGACTATCAGTCATAGTCTAGTGAATGAACTCCTGGGCATAATATATATATTATTTCATATACCGGTATTGGTTTATACGTCCTATAGCTCGGACTGTTTACTTGGAGTAGGCTTTATCAGAAAGATGATTTTTTTTCTGAAATTAATTATCTCAAAACCTGCATATAATATAGTTAATTGCTTTTGGATTATATGTTTAAAAGCTTCGCTACTATTATGCTTTAACCACAAATTTTGATTTAGGCCTATAAGGCCTGTGATGCAAATTCGCCATATGCCGACAGTCCCGCCTGTTAAATCAACTAATTAACGACTATGCTTACTTTGTTTGCCCTTGAAAATATGCAATAAAAATAATATGTTACGGTCGAAAAACAGTTGTCTTTCCGGTTTTTTAAGGCTTGTACATTTGTAGGGGCTTGCCTGTTTTATTTATCTTTTTCATTTATTAATTTTTTAAAATGTTATATTAATTTGTACTCCATGCTATTTCCATCAAAGTAGATATAGTAAGCCTTGCACATGTTACACATTATCAGAGACTTTTTTTTTTTTTACAGACAGCAGTCGGTGCAAAAAACGATGTCGTTTAATGGTATGAACTTTCGTCCATGTACTTTGTGCGCATTTTCATATTGCCCGAGGCGTGAGCGTTAAAACCACATCTAACAGTCTGTCTAAAACTACAACACAACCCGACTACTGGTAGTAGCCGTCTGCTGTGTGACAAAATTAAAAAACAATCGTCGTGGTAGTCATTTCTAAGGTGAGTTTATGATTATACCGAAAACAACGGTTGACAAGTCAACACAGTGCCTCGACCAGATTGTCTGTTGTCGTTGTTTCTAAATTATGACGCCCTTACCACTGCTTACATGTAGCAATGGTCGCTTATATGCCTAGATGCAGAGTTGAGTATATCTGATCGGCTATCATAGCAGGTAGCATAGATATGATCTCTTACTGCAACCATGGAGGTATAGCAGAAGGAGTGACAACTCTTTGATCGGGACTTCTATTGAAAGCTGAATAGATTTGACTGCCAGCTCAATCGCTTTGATGTTCGATGGTCAGTTCAGACTCCTCCAATGACTCCAGCATAGGTCTGTTTTCGTCTAAAAAAATATGATTATCCATAAAGACTGTGCTTTTAAATGGGGAAAAAATGTTCAACAGATGGTTGCTCATAAAAGTGTCTATTAGGCAACTCTCAACTTCTTCCTTTGTCCATAGACAGTATTATCCACAATATCTGGTCAAATCTGAGGCTTTATAGTCAATGAAGCGTTAAACTGCATTGACTATTCCTGGATCTAAGTGCAACTGCATCTAGGCCTACATGTTGCTTCATGCCTACTGGAGAGAGGAAACCGTTGAGTACTGAGAGGTAAGCTTATAGACTGCATATTTGACTGATACCTAGTTCCTGATAGATTCAGGTATCGCCAATGCAGCCTTAAATACACAGGTTTGCAGTTTTGACTTCAAGAATAAACCCCTCCTACTTCTGTTTGGAACCCAAATAACACTGGCTACATGCTTTCTGCTTAGTACTTAAATATGAGTGATGATAGTTACATGTAAGTTCCCAAGCTTCAAGTGGTAAAGAAGCCCACGGCCGTGGCTTATTGGTAGTGAGTGCAGTTCCTAAACTGAACCTGCTTTGATTTACCATCCACTGGATCAAGTCCGCCTGTCGACCATCATGTATATGAGTGAGTCTGTCACATGTTGTGGCTCCGACAATTGCTGGGTTGGATATTATGGGGTTTTCTTGTGGTTTTCCACCATAATATGGCTGTGTACAGTGTGAAGGGGACAAACCGTCATCATATAAGTGAAATACCCTTAAGTAGGATGTTAAACACCAATTAAACAAACAAACATTTGTTTGCTCATAGTTATGCATGTATGCAGTTGAGCTTTGTAGAAGAAGTGACTATTTTTACAACCTGAGCCCCTGAGACATGATTGGTTTGTAAGTTACAGACCAGAAAAAAAGCCTATGGACAATCTATAAATACAAGTGAAATATCCTTCACTAGGACACTAAACCCCAATAAATAAAGAAACAAACAAACTTTTACCACATTAAACACTTATCGGTGAGTGCATGTAGGGAGGTGCTTAGATTCGCGGCTACCCTTTAAATCAGCAGATCATGAATGTGTTACTCAGATAGCTTGTTCCAAAAGACACCTGTTGGTCAAACAAACTGTCTGCTCAGTAGGCTATGCTAGGCCTAACTGGCAGTCCCTACAGTACATGCCTTCTGACTTGTTCTGAGCAGACTTCATATGTTTGACCAACTCGTCCAATGGGTTAATTGGAACAAGCTAAAGCCGAGTAACACATTCAAGGTTCGATGTTTCAAAGGGTAGGGGCGTTTCTAATCCCTCAACATACTCATCCCAGGTCTGATGAATCCTATATTTTTATTGTGGAGACAGGATATGTTTTCTTATATCCACCCAGATTCAAACTCCGGTCTCTTGCTTGCAGGGCCAGAATTTTAACCAACTGAGCAACAAAGGCTTCCAGTGTTATGTGTACCTGGCTACCTGTACAGAACAGGCTAGGTGGTACATGTACCTGAGGTTTTGTATTTGTGTCAGTGTTTATGTTCACCTTTTTATTATTATTCTTACAAATCAACAGACCATGAAGCACCATGGTTTTTCTGGGTTTACCTATATACATGTATACCTGGCTGATTAAAGCACCATGACCCCACTTTAATGTGCAGGATACATTCTTGTTTCTAATGATTGACATAGTACTAAATGTAAAACAAAAGTACATGTGATGTTTCTCTGGGGGTGGGGGAGTCTTTCATGCACCCTCTGACGCACACACGTTTTTATTTGTGTTTTTATTTTCTGGTGTGGTGTAGGGAGATACTAGCACATATGCTTTGATGGTGTCCCACATGTACTTCGTTGTACTGTTTACAGGATCAGGTCCGTCTGTCGACCCTAACATATATGAGTAAGTCACACAATGAGGCTCCGGAACTTGCAGGGGTGAAAACACTGGTTTTGTCTCAGGTTTTTCATCATAATTAGGAAAGAAACAGTTTGAAGTCGTAGGCAGTGGAGTGTCCATCCGTCCAATAGGACACTCTGAATTGATCAATTGGCTCATTTGAAGACCCTGTTTTAAGAAATTTTAAGATGCCGAAGATAAGCGAGGGAAACTGTTAAAGTTGGACATAAAAACTGATGCAAAATGATCAATTTGGACACCAAACATTGGATTTCTGGCTAAGTCCCTGCTTAGAAGTGTATTTTGTAGACCGTTAGTTATTCTGAATAAACAAGAATGTCACAGAAAACAATTCTGAATTCAAAATAGGTGAATTTTGAAGAAAAAGTGATATTAAAATAATAAAATTCCTAAGTCAGAAAATACAACAACAAAAAAAACATAATGTAAAAGAAGAAAAGGCATGCTTGTACGTGTAAAATGATCTCTGTTAAGATCATATTTATAAGACTCTATCAATTTAATGTTTCAAATAATAATTGAGGTTTTGACTTGTATATAATGCCAGCCTGCCATGAATCAAAACCCAGGACTTTCAGAACTGTACTGTACAAGAATATGAAATAATCCTGATTACTACACGGTGAAAGTAAAAACTGTACCGAAACTTCTCAGAATTAATGGGTTCAATTCTTCAGTGTTGGCAATATGAAAGTTTAGTTATAATATAATATGACCATAACAGGGCAGTATCCAGAGCCATTTTAGTTACGGAAAACATATATGGGCGCCCAAACTATTTCAAGTCCAAATTAATGTCAATATATTACTATTTTCATACATTCCTGTTAAAATAAAGCAAAAGCGGATTCAGATACCTGATTATGGTCTGAACAATATGGGATAGGAACCTGGGACATTTTTTTTTATAGAAACTGCTCTGCATAACTGACTTTATCTTGTTGTTACATGCCCCTTTTAAGGGTTGTTACGGGCAAGTGAACTCAATGTCATACAGTGTACTACTAAACCTCTGTGCAACACTTTGAGGGACACTTGCTCTAATGGGTTCAGGGGCTCATATCTGGCTGTAAGTTAGCCTACTGCATGTACTGTATGTCCAAGAATGTGGTGAACTGAAATGTTTTTGTTTATACATGAAGGTAGGGTGTCAATATTTGACTAATGATAATATGATAGATGGTAGTCATGGGTTGTAAACCTTGTATAACATTCTATCAGAACTCAAGAGTCTCTAACTCAGACAGGTGGTTGATGTGAAATGACAAGAACAGCATAAAGCCCAAATCAAACAGATTGCTCAGCTTGTCACTTAGAACCTGAACAATTTCTTAGATCCAGGTTTTTAAACTTGTAATGTGCTCGCCACTGCTCCGTTTCAAATCTCAGCTCAAGAAGACAATTTTAGGTAAAAATATGAAAGTAAGATTATAAAGAATGACTACTTGTACTTGTATTTTGTTATTATCATTGATACATGTAAGCTTATATGACAGGTGCTTGGTCAGGATATCTGTTCAGTGACAGTGAACTCCATGAACTATTGCAGACCACGACAGTTAGAAGGGAGCTTCCTGTTGCCCTGCTGCTCATGGAGCAAAGGGGCAACATGAAGCTGATCTGTTTGTGATGTTTTCTTATTACATCTAGACTAGTTTTGTCTTTGTATTACATCCTGTTTTTGTCCTGTTTGCTTGCCAGTGGTGTCGAGTGTTGATTCCTTCACCTATTGGGCTGGCAGGCCATCATATGAGTGAAATAATGTGTTATGGGTGTAATGTGCCCTCATGTCCTCTTGAGTTTAAAATGGGCAGCACAAAGCCAATCTACTGTTTTTGCATGTAGTGGTTTGATACCAGGCCTGTCAGTGATGTTGAGGGTGGAGTCCTTCACCCCTTCGTTTGAGTGGCAAGGTTTAATTTAAAACTCAAATCTCATGAATAGTCAAGCAAATCATTCCTTGCAGTCTGGTTGGCTGGGAAGGGGCCAGGTTTTCTGTCTCATTTAAGTATTCAAGGCAGAGTCACACACGGCAGTGTATACTAAGAAGTCAATGTCTGTTGTTATGTGAGTGAAATAGACTTGAGTACATGCATATCATCCCTGGTAGTATGGCGGGGTAAATCTAGGTTTTACGTTGTATTTAAATACAGGTAAAGTAAGATGTGGACAATATGTCTTCATATAAGCAAGGTCTTTGGCAGAAGGGTGACCACCCGTCCTTTAAACAATCTGAATTGAACAATTCCCTCATTTGGACACCCTGCTTTTACATACAGGAGATAGGGAAACATAGGGAAAATTGGACACCCAGTTACTAAAAAAGTGAAGCAAAATGACCCCTTTGGACACTATACTTTTGATTTGTGGCTTAGTCCGTACTTGTACATGTACATATAAGTCATACCTTTCAACTTAAGTATTACACTCCAAAATCAACAAATGATATTATTGCCTTGGTAACTAGTGTATTTTGCTATCATGGTTAATGTACTTTGGCCAGACAATTTTTCTGCGGGTAATTGTATGATAATGAGCTATTGAAAAAAAAAACCCACCAAATATAGCCGTATGTTGTCTGTCTAGGTTGTAGACTTGAGTGCGACAATCCCAAGTGTAATCTAATACTGAATATAAATTGATTTGAAGCAAACCCATAAGTATAGATACATTATACATTGTATACTGAATAGATACACATGTACCAGCGTGCATTCTCATTGATCTATTGATTCAGCTGCATTAGGCCATCTTTCATGTTAGATTCTGGCCAAATTTTTTTAGCACGCTTCATTCGTGTTAGTGTGGCATACACCTTATGACAAGTGTGATCACACATTAACTGTGAGGTGGTCATTGTGTATATTAAACTGATGGGGTAGGTATGTCAAACGGAATAACTGTTGTTATATAACAGTAAATAATATATATTATAATGTATTCAGTATGTCACTGTGGCTCTGGGCCATGGTAATACAGACATGTATAATGTACATAAAAAAATATTTCACTATTGCTATTGAAATGTGGGCCGTAGCTAGTTGAGAAATCATGTACTAGTATCACTGTATGTGGTATATAACTGCTGAAGTTACCACACTTGTCTTTAATTATTAAGGCAGCCAGCTTTAGGCTTAACCAGAAAGTTTTGAAAGATCTCCATCCAACTCACGGGCATTTAAAAAGTCTAAAGCGCTAGAATATTAAAAAATATGTGTTTTTTATGCTCCTCGCGGAACTCTTTATTTCCCTATAATGCCTCTAATGAAGTGCAGTTCACTGTTTGGCAAAGCTGTGTACCACGTTAAACCCCAATCAATCGAACAAATAAACAAATGACTTTATACTGAACAGGCCTTGGCTTTGTTGTAAGTGTGTCTGTCTACTATAAATCCATGTAATCCTACCTCTGTACCGTTCACAGGTTTGAGTCTGTCCGTTGACCATCAGGTAACAGAGAGTCACACTATATGGCTCCGACAATCACTGGTATGGTTTCCTCTGTTTTCCCTATATTTAAGCATAGGATAGTGTAAATTAATTCACCCAAAAAGAAAAAAATCCTGCCTGCCTAGCCAATTTTTTTCAGACGTTAGAGGAAACACAGCATTTTTTTTTTAGGCCTAAGTATTCTTGCCTTATTAATGTTTACTGACTTTTGTCTTTTTAGTTTCTGTTCTATACAAGTTCCGGAGTAGATGTGGATGAAGTTTGATTTAAAGGAGAAACCCAACTTACAGCTCACCCTGGCTCTGGTTACCAAGGCAACAGCTTCTATTGCTTACCTCTCCTGTTGCTATGGTGATATAGATCCTGGCCCTGACCTTTCCATCTCCTGAGGATAGAGATCCAGTAATCCAGGCAACAAGATCATCATCATACAAATTTTAGCACACTTCATTAACTCCTCATCTTTGTTGTCTGCTAGAAGCTTTTGTAAAGGTTTGGTTTGGTAAGTTTTTATTAAAAACTTAATTTCTGTTATTTGGAGGGAGTTTCCTGTTGCTCTCAAATCTGTTTCTGGTGCCTTGTATTGTCCTGTGGCTGTCCTTGTATTGTGTCCTGTGGTTGTCCGGACTTGTCTTTGTATTGTGTCCTGTGGTTGTACGGACATGTCTTTGTATTGTGTCCTGTGGTTGTCCAGACATGTCCTTGTATTGTGTCCTGTGGTTGTCTGGACATGTCCTTGTATTGTGTCCTGTGGTTGTCTTTCTGTTGTGTCCTGTGGTTGTCCTGATTTGTCTTTGTATTGTGACTGTTGTCAGTGTGTTAGCCAGAATGGCAAGACAGGGTGTCTCACTTTTACTGACAAAGCATATGTAGGCCGAGATGTAGGCCGCGGTCTGGCCGTCTCGGGAAGTTCAGATTCCTAGAAGCCTGGAGACAAATTCTAGCGCAAATAAGTCAGGGATTTTTTATTTCCAGTTATAGTTGTATAGAAATGCATATAAATTATGTAACATAACTTGTTTGTAAATATGTCCCGTCTCACTCCTGTGTATTTTAATGCAATAAATGATTATGTCCGTCCCAGTTGGAAGATACCTGTCTCATTACCCCAGGGGATCATTGCCTGTCCCTTGTACGGGTGGCTGGCTAACACTATGCCTGTGGTTGTCCTGACTTGTCCTTGTATTGTGTCCTGTGGTTGTCCTGACTTGTCTTTGTATTGCGTCCTGTGGTTGTCCTGACTTGTCTTTGTATTGTCTCCTGTGGTTGTCCTGACTTGTCTTTGTATTGTGTCCTGTGGTTGTCCTGGCTTGTCTATGTATTGTGCCCTGTGGTTGTCCTGGCTTGTATTTGTATTGTGTCCTGTGGTTGTCCTGACTTGTCTTTGAATTGTCCTGTGGTTGTCCTGACTTGTCTTTGTATTGTGTCCTGTGGTTGTCCTGGCTTGTATTTGTATTGTGTCCTGTGGCTGTCTCGACTTGTCTTTGTATTGTGTCCTATGGTTGTCCAGACTTGTCTTTGTATTGTGTCCTTTGGTTGTCCTGACTTGTCTTTGTATTGTGTCCCCTTTTTATGCAGATAACAGAGTTGAATCAGATTATTCTCTTCTTGACACAGATTTTCAATTATTTTTTCAGTGTTGCAGTTGTGATTGAAGATGTCGTCCTCCATCTCTAACGGTTGGTTCCATGAGTCCAATGAACAGTGGCCAGGTTTCGGTGTCTCCATTCAGATTGATCAAATCTTGTGCGAGGAAAAATCAAAGTACCAGAACATTCGCTTCTTCAAAAGGTTTGCTTTTAACTGAATACTACCTGTAACTTTTTACATGTGTAGTTATGTTTCATAAGCGTCTCATTCTGTTAGTTGTGCTTAAAACTGCTGAATTAAGTAATTCAAGGCAGCATTTCAACAAAAGGTATAAACAAATTTAATTGTTCTGGTCAATGCAGAGATCTGTAATGTTACACTACTAACCATCAATATTAAGTGATAATGTAGGTGAGTAAAACCAAAATTTAAACCATGGTGTGAAAACATCATACCTTTACAATATATGCAGCAGGACATGCTACAAAAAACCCCAGAAATATTCATAATAAAATAGAGACTACATAGCTTTATACATGTGACATACTCTTTGTTGGAGCCTCCACCCATGGCTTAGTTATTAGCATGTCTGCATACTAATCATACCTTCATGTATCGTCAGCCTATTGACCATCATATAACTGAGTCATACAATGTGGCTCTTGCAATCACAAGTTTTGTTTTTAGGAGGTTTCTCATGATTTTCCACCGGTACGCACATGAGTAAACTATCCTCGAGTGTCAAAATAACATACAGTGCAAAATGCGGGCCCCAAATCCATATGGTTCAATATGTTTTTGACCAACTTGGGTAATGGAATAGTCTGATACTTGGAAATGTGAAGAAGGTATTTTCTCTCAAAAACTCTGATTTCTGAGTGATTTTTACAGAAATCGAACCATTAGAGACAAACCAGGGAGTCCCTTAATGTGGCTCTGGCAATTGCTGGAGTGGAATTTACGAGTTTGGTCCAAGTCCATTATTAAGCCATGTACAGTGTTAAAGGGACAATCTGTTTTCCTATGAGTGAAATACCCTTTAGAACGACGTTCTATCCTAATGAAACAAATCAAGAAAATTGTACAAGTGACTAAGCTAAGGTTAACATTGAGCTGTGTATCTTGGTGAGATTTCCTGTTTCAGTAAGTATGATTTGCATTTCAAGAAATGTATCTAAATTATCATGTTATTTCAGCCGTACCTTTGGGACAGTGTTGACTCTGGATGACATTATACAGTGTACGGAGAGAGATGAGTTCTCCTACCAGGAAATGATCTCTATGATACCACTTAACTCTCATCCTAACCCTAGAAATGTATGTATTACCTAGTCACTGGTCATAAACATTATTGTATTACCAAGCATTAAGCCCATACCATATTTTAATTGGCTGGCCCTAAGCCTTAAGTTAAGCATATGTGTAATCAAGAGCCGTTGGCCATGGTTCAGTAGTTAACATGCTGGACTACTGATCCTCCATGTACCGCATACGGTTTAGAGAATGGATTCCTCTTGTTGACTTCAGGTATATAAATGGCCATGGCTTAGTGGTAGTGAGTGAGCTTACTACCCTGAACATGCTTCACTGTACCGTTGACTGGATCCAGTCCACCAGTCAACCATCAGGTATATGAGCGAGTCATTGTTGTAGCTCCGGCATCGTGGGGGTGATGTTAACAAAGTTTCCTTTCGTTTTCCACCATGATATGGCTACGTGCAGTGTGAAGTGGACAATCTGTTATTATATAAGTGAAATACCCTTGAGTACGACATTAAATCCCAATCAAACAAACAAACATCAAGTATATAAGTAAGTCACATTACATGATTCTGGTAAGCACTGGAGGACCTGAATTTCAATTCTACTGCCGTAACAATTCCCTTACCAGATAGAATTGCCTTTCATCAAATTCTGTGAAACAAAGTGGTTGCCAATATTTATGCTTACATGTATGTGTCATGAACACTATAATTTTGAGATCAAATTCACAGATTAACTTAAAACCTGGAAGTTTAATAGATTCCCCCCTACTAAGGTGTAGAAAAGGATAGGATTGCTTTTCATCAAATTGTACAATACAATATGGCTATTGTTGCATAATTTTAAGAACAAATTCACTCAATAACTGGAAACTTTTAAGGTATGATGATTAAGACAAAGATGGGATTGCATTTCTTCAAATTCTGTAAAACAAAATGGCCACTATTGTAGCATTTTACAATATTCACTCCTATGTTGTATGTTTTTGTAGACTTCTAAGTGAAAAATTAACTTTCGTCCTCCAAGACACAATAAGTTTTTAACATTACTTCTAAAATAAGTTTTTGTAGACAAAATTTAATGTGATTTAACCTAGTTCTTAAACTTAGTTAAACCATGATGTGAATTTGTGAAACCTGTGTCACCAACATGGCTGGAAAAAGTCGGGAACACGGTAACCTGGTTCCCGGGAAGATCCCGAATATAGGCGGGAAGGTAGCAAAGC
>JARFOD010136298.1:0-13412 GCA_031763545.1 Mopalia muscosa
CATCAAGATGTGAACAGTAAGTATTTTATTGTAAAAAGCTCTAAACAAAAATCTATTATAATTATGGATGGCAAACTATTACCGGACAATTACAGTTGTCCAACTCACTCCTACGAAACTTTGTTTGTTTGATTGGTGTTTAACGTCGTACTCAAGGGTATTTCACTTATATGACAGAGATTTTTCATTTGCAAACAAATAAAAAAAAGTTTTTATGGTAAATAAAAGTATAATCTGAACCCGGCAAAACACTTGGCAGTTTACGCTAAGTGTAATGATGACTGTAGTGCACTGCTGTTATATAAGTGAAAAACCATTGAGTACAGCATATAGTATCAATCAATACTGTACATGTAATGCTATGATTTCATCAAGATGCAAACAGGACAAACACTTTGCAGTTTACGGTTCGTGTAAATTTGGCTGGAGTACAATACTGTCATATAAGTGAAATACCCTTGAGTACAGAATTGTCAGAGTACCGTTATTATTTTCATCAAGATGTGAACAGTAAGTATTTTATTGTAAAAAGCTCTAAACAAAAATCTATTATAATTATGGATGGCAAACTTATTAATTTTCAGTTCTATATATATGAAATAACATCAAGTAAAAGGCATAAACTACCATCCATGGGTTCAAGTCCATGTGCCGACCACCCTGTCTGTATAGGAGTCTCACAATTTGATTCAAGCCATTGTGGGGGTGGTTTTTACGCGGTTATTTTCTCACATTCTACCATATTAAATCAAAGAACATGGTGAAGTGGACCAATGCATCAGTGAAATATCCTTGAGTATGATGTTAAACCTAATAAAACAAAGCCAATCCTCCGCCTGAGATATATGAGGGATGCACATAATGTGGCTCCTTCAATCGTTATTTTGTTTTCCTAGTTTTTCCACCACAATTATGCAAGAGTACAAACTGGACAATACATCATAGTGAAATACCGTGGAGTATGATTATTGTTGCATAATAATTTACTGAGCCTTTGATCAGCGTGTCTACAACAGTAAGCCTGATTTATTTGATCCATTATTTTGTTTTACTATCAGATGATCTCCCGAAGTCGAGATTTCATAAGAAGTACACATAAATGTAGTTTCAAATTACTGGTATTTTGAAGTCGTGTATGAAGCTGTTTACCTCGTGAGGATAACAGTGGTTTAAAAAAATTATCTGAAAGTGAACTGTGCCTCGACGTAATCGTTTATAAACAATATAAGAACTAGATATAGGTAGTGCGAGAAACGTATAAGAAAGGCTACCACAGTTTGACGACATTTTACAACTACGCCGATATAGATTCCAATTATCGCTACGAGGTGCTGAATGAAAAACATGCCGCCTTGTTTGCTAAAGCGATTATTAACTTACACTTGTCACATCCTTGTTCCAATTACAGTAAAGTAAATTAAATAAGGTTTTTTATTCTCCGGAGGTACCAATTCAAGGTTATACTTCACATTGACAACAGAGGACTGTCAAAAAGATTCCAGTCATTTGGTTGACAAGAAGTTGATTAGCACGCATGCGTGTTTCCAGGAAGCTGCGGTCACGTGCTACATTTTCATCCATATAAGGGAAAACTCGGGTATTTACGTACTAGCGGATAAACTCTTGCCGTATATGGGCATTTCCGTACAAAAACTATTGATTTTTAACAGCAGTTACGAGTGGAACGCCACCAGTTTCGTCAAAGTTAAAGTTACAACACAACTGCTCTCATCCCAAGCTTTCTAACGATATGTGACAAGTATAGGTAACCTTTCTAGAAAACGCAAACGAGCATCCTGAAATTAGCGATATTTAAGATTTATTTTGCCGTATTTTCGACAAAGCTGATATACACACGTTCAATAAAATTATTTTTTTTCATGTTTTGAATGTTTAAATATTAAAAATGACTTACTCAGATGAAAGTTAAATAAATAAAGTACTGAGAAATGTGCAAATCGAAAAATAGTCATTTTACATGAAAATTGGGAATTTCTGCTGGGGACGAAGCCTACAGATGACGTTGGTAGCCACAGCTAGATATGCCTGTGGTAGGGAATGAGTTAAGGTTGATCAGATACATGAAACTAGACAATATTTTGTGTCTTCATATGAAATCGATCAGGATTTCCAATTGGATGAATGTCTCATAACTCCAAAGAAACTAACCAAACTGCATTAACGATACTTTACAAATTTTCCCAACAAAACTATAACCTGTGCAATACAGCCAAAAGTCATTTGGTTATGTTTATGTACAGCACTGGAGGCAAATTAACATTCTGGAAGCGATTCATATTTTGGTTATGCTAGTGCCAATTATTGTTGGATAACACTGCCATTGTATAAGGGAAATGCCCTGAAGCACGTTAGACACCAATCAATCAATGATGTTTATGTAGAGTATATTGTTGTTTTCAGGGGGCCGTGGTAGAGGAGCTCCAAGAGGTATGCACATTTTATTGATTTTTTCAAAGTAACTAGTTACAGTATAGCTTCTAACTCAAACCAGAAAAGCAGGTTTAATCGGTAATGGCATTTCAATGATCACTCTCAATTACTACTGTCATTTTGATTTGACAGTTGGTTTACAGTGCCTCGCAAATTCAATGCTCTCTGAAAAGGGCAGTTTGTTTGAAGAGTGGAAATGCTGTCTTTACTCCGCACTAGAGGAAAATTAACTTTCCAAGATTATGATAACGCTTGCCTTCACATCTTGGCTCTGTTAGTGTCAATTATTATCCCTTGTCTTTGGCCCTGTGAGGGAGCGGGTGGGCCATGGCCCTGCAGAATACTCCCTCGGTTTCCTCGGTCAATCGTAAGAGGCGAGAAAAGAGGTTGCCCTGGTGTTCGCAGAGCTAAAGGGTAATGGGAAGCAGATTTGTTTGTGATGTTCTGTATTTGTGTCCGCCGTCATATAAGTGAAATACCCTTGAGTACGACCTTAAACACCAATCAAACAAATAAACAAACAAACCCTAGATGAAATTTTTGTGTATTTTCTTACAATTTTGTGTATTTTTGTGTTATTGCATAGCATTCTTTCTGTGAGTATTCCTTCTGTAAGTATTTTGACAGCCTGTTTGTGTATTTAAAATAAATTATGTGTACAATATACTCCAGAATACACTAGGCTGGTATGCAAGTCTGCAGATGTGTCAACTTCAAACAGTCCATTATACACAAATACTGATAATCTAAAAGTGTCACAGTAGACATTTGTACCTCATGGCATTATAAGAATGGACTTTGTCTTACTTCTTTTAGCTGATGTCAGCTCAGACTCAGCTGTAGGAAGCTGTAAGATAAGATTACATCCTGTTTGAATGGCAAATATTCAGATAAAAACATGTTTGAGATACAGGGCATTATTGAATTAAAATGCAGCAAAAATACAACTAATTTGATTTTGAAACTTTAATTTAAACAAAGGGGACAAAGTTATTTGTACGCAGGGGCTTTGTAGCCAGAAATCAAAATTATGGTATTCAAAATGATCATTTTGCTTCACTTTTTAAATAACTGGGAGTCCAATTTTTACAGTTTCACAATTGCCTCATTTGGACACCCTGTTTTAAGAAACTTTAACATGCAGGAGATAGGGATACTATCAAAATTGAAAACCCAGTTATATGAAAAGTGAAGCAAAATCAGGGTATGAAATTCACAGCGTTAGGGGCACTGCAGTAATTGCTTCGATACCCCCAAAATAACAGAGGCATTATTAGCATTTTTTGATAGAACAACAGCAGCAAATGAAATAAACGATGGGGCACCAAGGCATTATTTAAACCGCAATTAAATTTTCCAGTTGCAAATAAATCTAGATAAAAGCACCCCTTTTGGTCGTTGTTAGGGGCCTATTTTATACTTTAAGTAAGCCTTGCTATAGTATTTTGTACTTTAAAACTAATCAAATAACAAAATAGAAGGTTTATTGACAATATTACCAATTTAGTTTTTAGTTACGTCTGGATTATTTTATCAACATCATTGCATATACATGATACATGTAAATGATTTGATCTGCAAGTTATAGGTATATTTCACATGCAGCTAAACTGCACTGCACATTGTACCTAAAAGCTTGAGACTAATTAGCATCAATTGAATGTAGTATATACTTCATTGGCGATAAACCTGTTTTATTTTCCGTTGGAGTTGTCATTTTATTGACCAGTTGAGGAGTTTTGAGACATAAATAGCAAAATTGGCAATTTGACAAATATGAAGCTGCTAGATACACCATTAATAAAAATAGATTTTATTCCTAACATCATTTATTCTAATTAAGGAACATGCAGAGAAACGTCACTTTTGATATCTGCGATATCCGTCATCTTGAATTTATAATTAGGTGTTCCAAACCTTTCAAAAGTCTAAAACTGCTTACCAATTGTGTTATACGTTAAACAACGTCAAGCTTTATCTGACTTTATTCATAAATTCGATATATTTTAACAAAATCTGCTATTATTAATCACGATAAGAACTGTGCTGGCAAAACACCCCTCTCCATAAGAACGGGATAGTTCCTCACGGGAGACAACTCTTACATGATAAACTTTCATGCATGCCATGATCTGACTACATGTACAACGATATCAACGCTTGTAGAGATTGGTAAACGATCTTAACTACGAATTTAAGTAAACCATTCCCCTTTCAATTCGCAAAAAGTTTTTTAAAAAAATCCTTTTTTTATAATACACTAATGAGTAATCAAATAGAATGGCCCTTGAGGAAAAGGGCACGTCAAAATGTTGCCTTCGATAGCTGAAGATTTCACAGCGCATCGCAGTAGTTGATAGGGGCCACGATGGCATTTGCCGTCATTGCCGCCATAAATGTCGCACCCTGCACTTATGTTTTAAACAATAAATTGAAATTGAAATTTTGAAAAATAAAATAAAATTAAATGCTTTGTTTGTGACAAATAACATATATAAATTCTTTATAAATAAAATGTATATAAAGTTTACTAATTTAATTCAGTGGGACCAGCCGTAAATTTGTTTATCTCATAATATTTTTGATGGGGCTTCAACTTCAATACGACCTACAGCATTGTCAGAACAAGCGTTCATTTTTGGCGATGCGCTACCCTGTATTTAAGAGGATTATTTAAAATTAAGTGTATGTAGTACATGTAAGCTTACAGGTTCTGTAGTGGGATCAAACGCACTCAATATTAAAGGAGCAGAAAACGAGTCTCTCTTGTATTGCTTTGTATTCCAAACTTTGTTTGCCAAACTTTATATGGATGCCCACCATTTATTTAACTGACAGATAGGAGTGAACAGATTAATGGGCGCCCCCATGTTTGACCAAAAGTATACACCTCTGGATTATTAAGCAACACACTAAATGTATAGTTACCATAGTAAAAGCAGCAATGCATCAAAGCAGATAATTCTTTCTTTTGAATACTACAGTGGCTTATAGGGAACACGATTATTTTTTGGGATTTACAATTTTTTTAAAATAATTTCTAAATGATTTTAACGACCACTCGGGTTGACAAACATATAGTAGCCGCCAGTACTTCACCAAAGGTTAATATGTCACTTGCCAACCATTTGGGTGTCGTGAATAGCACTCTCCATACCAAGCTAAACCTGCTCGAGCAGTTAAACAATGCATGGAGGGCATCTTTTGTGAGTTGTAATTACATAGTTTGAAGCCAAACTATGCCTATGATGCCTACTCCTGATGATGGCACAATAAAGTGTGGAAACATCAAGCAAACATAAAATTCTCTGAGATTGGAAAAACAATTACACTACCTAATATGTCTAATCTTACTGTACCGGGATATTATGTAATTATACATAGGTAAGGACTTTTTACTAGTCAATCTGGTTCTGGAAAATGTATGGGTGCCCCCAAAAATATATACCCAAATTTATGTCCATGTATAACATAATAAGCGTGTTAAAATCGAGCCTACACTATGTGTAACTAAGTAGGTAGAAAAGTTGGGATAGGAACCAGGAAACAATTTCTAGAAACTCTCCTGTATTATAAGGCTGCTGTTTGACACTTTGTGAAAATAACTTAAGAGGTTATGTTTGTTTTAAAGTGTATCTGCCCTTGGTATTAATATTTTCTTCATCTATTTGTGCATACATCATACATGTACCTATATGTACATTTATGTCCAGTAAATTTACTCCAGATGATAGTTCAATTAATAATGTCGAGTGCAAATGAATTCATTATCATTCTTCAGAGTTGTTACTATAAGTTACTCAAGTTTTTTAGATTTCATGTATTTAAGTTTTCAAGTCATTTCTTTTTTCTATTTATTCCTTTTCTATTTATTTATTTGTTTATTTTTAGCTTGTTGGACTTTGGTCAAAAATTGTTAGTTCAGGTAAGAGTTTTTTGTTCTAGGTTAAACAGCTTTTAATTTGTCTGGTAACTGACACCTGACATCTTTCTTTTGGACCATGCTCAAACTAGATTCTATCCAGCTTTGAAATTATTCATAGGAATCCAAATCTTTCAATCAAAAATATTTTGTAGAATTTACAAATGTAGTCCATAATGTGGAAGACTGTACATGTATTTTTAAAGCTAAGTAACCTTAGCACAGATATGTTGACTTTTTAAAAACATAACAATCTGCATGTTTTCTATATACATGCACTTTTTAGTGCTTCCTGAGAAACATATCAATCTGCATGTTTTCTATATACATGCACTTTTTAGTGCTTCCTGAGAATACTTTGTCTTGTTTAAAGAAATACAGAAGCAGTAATCATTCTTGTGCCTTTTAGTCTAAATACATGTTTTTAGAGTTACCTGCCTTGTGGTTGTATGTTTCTTAAAGCCATCAGATGCTTTAATGTGCACACATTGTGTTGTACATTGTCTACTTTAGTTTTATAAATTATTAGTTTTAATGTGCTTGTTTTGCAATTTTTGGTTGGGAGCAGCATCAATGATTATATTGTTGCCTGCACCCCTGAAACCCCATTCCATCAAACAAACTGCTTTGCAAACATTGATTTTAGAATAAAACTGTAAATGTGTAATAAGTAATAATTTTAAAAAGTAGTGTTCAAAGAATTACTTTTCTACAGAAGCCAGTTAGTGTCATGTCAAACTAAGATAATGGTGATGTTTAAACACATGCACACAGGTGTATTTGTTTGGTTGAAATTAAACATTGGTTCATGTTTAATGTCATTTTGAGGAAGTCGGAAGGCGTCCTCTAACTTGTTTTTATGTACTTAATATATTTGTAAAAAGTAATCACACTTGCCAGGGATTTCTTTGTAGGTTGATTCTTGAAGAGAGTAAGGCAGTTGAATATACCGTCTTTGGCCCATGGTCAATAGAGGCCTCATAAAAATGTGGCACCCAGGTTCTTTTATAGGCAAAATTACTTCATTGAACTCAATTTGAAATTGACTAAAACTCAACAACAAAAATTTCATAATCAATTAAATAAAACCTAAATGTTGGTAGTTATGGCACTGGACCAAGTGAGGGGATCTGACTGAGGAATGTGTCGCACAAGCCATTGCCAACCTATCAAACACCTATTTAGTATTTTCTGTTCAAAACTTGCTAAAAACAAGATCAACCCCAAAGCTTATGGTGTTAAGATGAATATGGATTGATTTGTTAATCTAGTATAGGAGATATAGATACAGTTTGTGCATCAAGGTTAATTAAAGAACAAATTCTTTGTGAAACTTATTTCTTTTTTTAATTGCATCTGTATAATGCAAAAGTAATATTATTAGATTTTTTTTTTTTTTTTTTTAGCTTTTTGAGGGTATAGGGCTTTACAGACTAAAATCTCGGAGATTGTTTGCATATTCATCAAGCTGTACATGTTAAATGCCCTACATATAATGGTGCCAGTGGAACAGTTGAAGCAGTGATCAGTGAATTGTCCTGAGGAAAAACAAGCAAAATAAGTTCAGCTGCTTTTGAAAACAAATTTGAACGGGTTTAGGGAAAGTTTAACTATTGAAACTTAGTGCACTTGTATGTTGTTTTTTTTTACTTAGTTCAGTACCAGGTATTGCCACCAATCATTGACAGACCACCCTTTCGTCTAGCATTGCATATGGTGTATAGGCAGGGTTCGTACGGGGCCTGGCATTCCTTGAAAGTCCTTGAAAATGAAAATAAACATTCCAGGCCCTGGAAAACCTGGAAAATGACCGCAGGTCCTTGAAAAGTACTTAAAAAATGACTTTGTCAGTTTTGCTGCCCGACATAACGAAGCCAAAGCAATCTTCATGTCAAAACCATGTGTTGTTTTTCTGTGCCCTCGTATGTCTGTTCAGAATGATTTGAAACCTAGGTTGTCTCCCATTTCTATTTGCACAGCTGATGTTTGTTGGAGAACTGTACAGCTTTGAAAAGCATGTGCTAATGGGGCCAATGGACCGAAGGGGGTTATGCAAAAGTCATTTTAATTTCAAAACTTTTAATTTCAAACTAAAGAGCAATGTATTATTTTCCAAAATCGCTGAAAGCATTCGCCTAAAACAAATGTCCTTTTTAATAATTTTCCTTAAAATATAACTAGAATTTATGGCAAAAGGCCCATCGGTAATTCAATGTTGTGAAACCAAAACATCACCACATGGCTAGATTTATTTACATCAAAACATTTCTTGCTACGACAGGCCTCAATTTTTTTTACAGGAACGGCCATCGTTCAAGCCAAAAACTCCAGGCAGACTAGTTTGGGATCGCTTCTATACAATACTGCCGTGCACTTACCTAAAGGTCGTCTACTCCGTAATTTTATCTACTGTGTACTATTACCTCCGACGCCTTTCAAATTCCAACCAAACAACGTCGGTTACATAGGTTAAAATGTATGCCAACGATATTTCGTTCTCTTAATGGGTTATGTGCAATTTGTGCAAACGTAACCGTTTGCATGAACATCAGACTATTTGCTACATATAGGTACTATTTTTGCCTTCCTACTTATTGCCTAACTTAGCTTCAGGCTGAAGTGGGTTGTAGCTTTTAGGCGCTCAACGATCGGAAGGCGTGCGTCTGTGACACAAACAGTTGAAAAGACAGATTGCACTCGCACACATGTGCTTGGCCAAGGACATTTCAATAGTTCATGCATACGTCATTAAATAAGAGATTTATCTTTAATGAGGAAATCAATCATATTATTAGTGCCATCAGTCTTTGTAAAAATAAGAAAACGAGAAATATCTAGATATCAATGACAAAGAAAATATATAGGATAAAAAATTCACGCTTTTACTTTGTTGCAAACACTATATCAAGCCAGTGTGTCTTTGCTGCAGTATAGCGCGACATCAGAGAGAACAGCTTGTGTTTCACTGACTCATCCAGATTTTCGTTTTTAACTAATGAGAATACCTCTCCAATTCACTTTTGTTTTTGGCTGAAAATATTGAAGTGTGGATCTTCAAGAGTTTCTTTACACTTTTGAAGTAATTTTAAACTTTGGTTAGCACAGGCTGTTATCAGCAAATCTTAGTCCAGTCTGATACATACATTTTCCATTGGTATAGATCAAACTGTTAACAGATTTTATCCTACGTGTGTGAAAACGAAAGCAGCGTAACCTTCGTGGAACTTTAATGAGCTTTTGTGCGAAAATGCAATTTTGGCTACAATACGCGTATCTTATAGTCACCTTTGAATGGCGATACATAGGACAACGGAGGTAACTACATTTCATGATAGATTTTTCAGAGTAATGGTCACTATAGCAGCTTTCCTAATTTGTGGCAGAGTTCGGCATTGCTGTTGTTAATGCCGTAATACTTTTGTTAGGGTGGATGTTTTTTGCTGCCATAACATCAAGTTTGTGTTAGTTAGACGTTTTAGGCTGTCTACTCATTTATGATCAATATTTAATATTTTTCTGTTGGAAAACGGTGACATGGCTCAATCAAATAGAAAGGCTTGTTGCATATTTTCCAACGAAATAAGTCTTCTTTTCATAATCGTTTTTGAAAATATATGTAGGCCTACGTGATTTAAGTTTAAAAGTTTTAAAGTAATTACTATACTAACAAAAGATAAATAATCATTTTTAATTTGGTGTTTTTCTTCAGAGATATTTTGTTTACAAAATTATAGATTTCCTAATTTGTGGCAGAGTAAGCTTTACTTACAGCTGCTGTACAGTGTGCATTTTTAACACTGACAACTGAGTGTCAGTACTAGAATGTATGGTAAAAATATTGTAGAAATGAAAGCCTTTAAAGTCCTTGAAAATTGAAATAATTTTTTTAAAAAGTCCTAGAAAAGTCTTTGAATTCTGTCTGAGCTTAAGGGTACCAACTCTGTGTAGGCCTACTGGCACGTATCTATCAGATGCTACATGTACCTTGGAGCTTTGAACCAAATTTGAAGAATCGAAAAATCCTAAAAACTTGTAAAAAGGACATACATATACTATCTTGTAATAATGCTATAATTGTCTTGTAATTTTGAGATACGCTGAAAAATTATTTTGACTTGACACTAACTTGTTTCTGTATATTTCTATTATAAGTTTCAGAAATATGTTTCTATACGTTACCTTTCTCCATTTGAAGACTATTTGGAATATTGTTAGGTCACTGTAGAAAAAAGGGAAATGGTTGAAGGGTTATACTATCCTTAAGTTTACGAGGTTATTTTTAGTGTCTGTAGAACCAGAAAAACTCCACTTTTTGGTAATATAAATGGCACAACTGCCCCAAAAAATATTTGTTAAAATTTATATTTTTAAACAGTTCCAACTGCTCCCACCGCTGTAACAGTCAGCTCTATCTCTACCTCTGATATCGCAATTGATGCAACTTTACCACCTGATGTATACGATGGGTTTTTTGTGGAAATATGGTATGATTCCGGTACTAATAGTAAGTTTTCGGAAGGCTCATCTACTGTGGCTGTTCTCAATGTCACAAACGAAAGAACAGAATCTTTCACAGTCTCTCTGACTCCTCAACTACTGGCTGGAAGAAATTATACTGTCAAAGTAAAATCTAGATTTGAAGGCGAAGCCAGCTCTGGGGAATTTTCCACAGACGCAACAGTTGGTAAGTTAATTAAACTTTGAGGCCGTAAAGACGTCATTTAAAAGTGTGATGCAAGAATTATTTTCTTTTTGGGTTTCTTAGTTTTCTGTTAAATGTAACAGTGCCATTCTATTAAAGGGTACCATCTTTTCTGAGCAAAAAAAAACATATTCCATGGTTTTGTTTTTAGTGTGACTAATGCTGCCAACAAAGTGTTTGTTTCAGGTAACAAGTAAAGATTTGGTCGGTCGGTCAGAATATTTTTTAAATTGTTTTTTTAATTATTTTTTTTTTCGTTTCCTGAAACACAGTATATTATTAAAGGTCCGGTTTCCATTATTAGACTAAAGCTGCTACATGTAGGTCCATGCGTAGTGTTTACATGTAATTTTAATGTAATATTTACTGAAAACTTTTGTAAGTTTCTTTTTAAAGTACAAGAAAGATCATAATCTGACTAGCAAACAGATTTTGTCCCACAAAACAAGAAAGTCACGATGCATCAGTAAAGTAGATCACACGTCCCCAGTTGTACATTTTGCCAAAACTTGGATTGTTAGGAATAAAAAAATTTGTCGAATTTTTACATATATTTTTTTTACTTTGAACTTAAGACCAGAATATGTTTTGGGTAGTGACGTTTTGTTGTATATATGAACAGCCCAATGCCGATCTCATGCTCCAAAAAAAACTTCTAAAAAGTAAATTCAATAATTTTCATTTGCACAAGAGGCGAGGGACAGTTGAATATAGTTTAGTTATAATTTGCTGACTTCTATTGTACATTCAGAGGATAATCAAACTGCCGTCTTTCCAACAGTTATCCGCCGCAATTATAAAAAAGCAGCCTTTCAACGCCTGGAAAATGTGTTGTGGACTGTAGATATTACAGGTTTGTTTTTATGAAAATGAATGTACATTTTAATACGACAAATTTCGCGAGTGGTTTAAATCAGTCGTAGTTTTCATTTTCAATTCCCATTACTGCCGTTATGATTTTAAATATTAACCTATCTTTCTGTTCTATGATGAACTAATTTTTTTTTAGATTATACATTTGCTCTTTTTAGAAATTTTAGAAATGTGACATGAGACATTGGGAGCTCTTTTAACTATATACATGTACTTAACAAGAGAATTGAAGAATAAATATGTACAAGTAAATCAAAACTTATTTCAAGTTTGTAATTGTAATATTCTTTATGTAGAACCTATAGAGAATGACTTATATGTTTGTATCAATCTAACGTTAAAGTAAACCCAAAACTGGGGTAGGAGAGAGGGCGGCGTATAGCCTAATATGAAAGAAATATGTGCTCAATTATCTTGCTCCAAATTTTAACAGTTCAGGGAAAATTCCCCACAAAGCAGTAACAGTATCTTTCAGATCTTTCTAATATTATTTAAACCTCTTTTACACACATAAATCATGTCGATGGGAGACGTTACATGGCTCAAAGTCAACTACACCTGACCTTTCCTGCATGTTTCTGTATTCTGCAACAGCACTTGGTGGGTTTGTTTATCTTCCTTCAATCCCAGAAAGCAGCATTTTCATCGAGAGTGTTATCTGGCTTATTCTCTTCAAATTGCTGTGTAAATACGTTGTTCCTCAGTTAACTTTTTTTTTAAACTGTAAATAAACTTCGACTTTGTATTCCATAAAGATGTAGTGTATCTCCTATCGCAACTGGGACATATGTTTATCCAATTTTTTGTTGGAAATTCTGTTAGAAAACAAGGTACATTCAACCTTGTCATTAAATTTGGGAATGGCGAGATTTTATACAAAGTGGACAATTACAGACTGCAGCATAATTATGTGGTAAGATTACAGACTGACACATTCTAACAGAATTCGAGCAAATTTAGTAAGGTTTTAATATGAATTTATATACACACAGACAATTATAAAAATTAATTATTTGATGCCTATAGGCAGGCAGTTCATGTGGAAAAATATTTTCTTCAAACACAGACCGTCTTTTTAGGGGGTTTTTTCATCAATAATACTCATGTTTTTGGTTCTATGTATGATGGCACTAACAGTTGACCAAAGATAAACTTGTAAAAAGTAAAAGTATTGGCTTAAATTCACTTTATTTCCTATGATACATCATATTAGCTGTCATGACACTGTACAGCTGCCACTGCCTAGGGCTGAGACCTGAGGAAAGTCTCCAAGGCAGACAGCAGGCACTCAGTGCAGTACCAAATGAGTTAACAGACTAACACGACTAACACCAATCAATCACATGTGGCCCCGTGGCGGGTGGGCCATGGCCCTGCAGAATACTCCGTCGATCGTAAGAGGCGAGAAAAGAGGTTGCTTTCTGTTACCCTGGTGTTCGCAGAGCTAAAGGGTAACGTTAAGCA
>JARFOD010136309.1:0-13411 GCA_031763545.1 Mopalia muscosa
AACTAAGAAAGTGTTATCCCAAAATAACGAAAATACTGTTAAACTTCACTTTCTAAAAGACACAAAAAATATTCATAGATGTGGCTGGTTTTAGTCGTAGGCCGTTTTTTTCCGTCGGAGGAACACGATTCTGTTGACAGATTTGTCTGTGTAATATTATATTATAGGGCAGGTAACTGTGTAAAGCATTTAGGCTATAAAGATGTCCGCTTTAGCAGTTTTGTCAGTCAATACGACTAAGGTACGGAATATGTCGCTGAGTTAACGTTTAATGTCGGCAGCATTGTAAAGGTGAAAGTATGATTCTTGGAATAAAATATACCAAAATATCGTCGAATCGCAAATTAAACTTGCTGTATGCAAACAATGCTTTCGATAAATTTGTTTTAAAATTATATTCTCCCTTCTCTTCAAGGGATGAAGGAGTTTTATGATTTCCAAGATATTTATTTTACCATTTTCATCGAAGATCACAAAATTCCTTTTTCCATTATAACTATCTGTGTCACACAGTCGTTCACAAAGACATTGGACGCTGCTGACTATTTTAATCCCTAATACATAGACGGTTTATCTGATGTGGCGGCAGCTAACAGCTGGTGATTAACTCTGTCAAGTCAAACTGTCATACATTTAACCAAAACTAACAACTACCGGTATCCCAGCCAATGTTATTTTAAGCGAGTTTAAACAGTATCAATTTGGAATATATCGTTTCGCAAACAACCAATGGAAATTATACAGCGATCTGTCGGCACCTACACCATCTATTCGAGCTCAATTAATTGTTGCTTCATATGTTTCCTGGGTCTTACCAGATACACACTAAAGTTAAACATGACAGCAGTGAGAAATTACTCTTACAGTCACAAGCACTAATTGTACATCCACAACTGGATGTCATAGATTAGCCAATGAGGCGTTTCATAATTTGCCGTTTGACAACGTACATTGAAGTTCCAAATTTAGAAGTCGGATTCGCAAATCAATAGACTCTTGATTAAGATGGATTTCCTCACTAGATCTCCTGACAAATCTTTTTTATAAGAGGAACTTGCCTAGATTTACTGACAGAATCTTGTATATAAGTGGAACTTTCCGCCTAGATCTACAGGCAGAATCTTTTATATAAGAGGAGTTTTCTGCCTAGATTTACTGAGAGAATCTTTTATATAAAAGGAATTTTCCGCCTAGATTTACTGACAGAATCTTTTATATAAGAGGAATTTTCCGCCTAGATTTACTGACAGAATCTTTTATATAAGAGGAACTTTCCGCCTAGATCTACTGACAGAATGTTTTATATAAGAGGAGATTCCGATTAGATCTACGACAGAATCTCTGAGATAAGAGAAATATCCCGACCAGATGGAGAATTTCTGGGATAAATGGATTTTTATGACCTGTTTACTGGCAGAATTTCAGGGATGTGGGGAATTTCCGCAGACTTACAGATTTACAGAATTACTGGGATAAGAGGAATTTTCAATTGGGGTCAGAATTGCCTTTTGTTTCGTTTCATTTTAGGAGATGGATTTGAAATGTATTGGTTTGATTCTAGAATACACAATTTGAAACAATATATCAAAATGCCGTCGAATCGCACATCAAAATGGCTGTATGCAAACGATGGTTTCGATAAATTTGTTTTAAATCATATTCTCCCTTCTTTTCAAATGATGAAGAAGTATAACGATTTCCCAGAAAATTATTTTACCATTTTCATCGAAGATCGGATAATTCTATTTTCCATCATAACTATCTGTGTCACACAGTCGTTCACAAAGACATTGGGCACTGCTGACTATTTTAATCCCTAATACATGGACGGTTGATGTGATGTGGCGGCAGCTAACAGCTGGTGATTTGCTCTGTCAAGTGACTGTCATACATGTACGGTAACCAAAAATCCCAACTACCGGTGTGCCAGTCAATGGTATTTTAAGCGAGTATAAACCGTGTCAAACTGAAATATATCAGTTTCGCAAACAGCAAATGAAAGTTATGCAGCGATCTGCAGGCACCAAAACCATCTTTTCGAGCTGAATTAATTGTTGCTTCATATGTTTCCTGGTCCTAAACCAGAGACAAACTAAAGCTAAACATGACAGCAGTGAGAAATCATTCTTACGGTCACAAGCACTAATTGTACATCAACAACTGGATGTCATAGATTAGTCAATGAGGCGTTTCATAATTTGCCGTTGAGATGAAAAACGTACATTGAAGTACCTTATTTAGAAATTACATTCTCAAAGCAACAGACTGTGGGATAAAAAAAAATTTCTGACTAGATTTTATACTGACAGAATCTCAGGGATGTGAGGAATTTTCTAACCTGATTAACTAACAAAATCTCTGGTATAGGAGGAATTTTTTAACCAGATTTACTGACAGAATATTTTGTATAAAAGGAATTTTCTGACTAGTTCTACTGTCAAAATCGTTTGTATAAGACGAGTTTCCCGACTAGATTTCTGGAAGGATACCTGAGAGAATCTGTCAGAACCTCTGGAAAAGGAGGAATTTCCTAACACGATTTACTGACTGAATCTCAGGGATGATTGGAATTTTCTCACCAGATTTGCTGACAGAGTTTTTTGTATAAGAGGAATTTCTTAACTAGATTTACTGACAGAATATTTTGTATAAGAGCAGTTTCCTGACTATATCTATTGACATATTCTCTGAGATATGATTTCCTAACCAAATAAACAGACGAATCTTTGGGATAAGAGATATATCTACTAACCAGATTTACTGACAGAATCTCATGCATTTGGGGATTTTCTCCGGACTAGATCTATTGACAAAATTATAGATATTAGAAGAATTTTCTGATCAGATAAATTTGTGACTTCGTTTAGGGTCTGAATTTCTAAATATGGAATTTCGAAGATTGAATCAACTTTACACAGTTCACGTTGTGCATACAAATTTTAAAAAACACGATTCGAAAAAAGAAGATGCATTTTGATGAAATACGCCAGCAATTTTGAAAGAAAGTATAAGAGATATATAAATATAACAATCAATGATAATTAATTCTACTTCAAACTAGCACAGTTCGCGTTAATATTCCAGAATAATTTTCTGCTTTCAGTTCATTTTAGAGGTATTTTTTGTTTGTTTGTTGTTGTTGTTTTAAGAGTTAATATTAAGACGCTGACAGCTCGGTGCCAAGTTAAAGAATATATTTATCAACTCTTCTAGTTAGAGTAAAACATGGGTGTATCAACACTTCTAGTTTTAACCAAAAAAATAATTCCTACAATTTGTTCTAAATTTTGAACCAAAATGTCCACTATTTTAAACAAATATTAAGCGACTGTTATTGTCTGAAAAAGAACGGAGCAACAATGCATTAAAAGGTTGAAATAAATCGCCCCGATTATTTTGTATACGTGGTAAAGATTCATGGTTGTGGAAGAAAATATATGTTGACAAATATAAATCCGAAATAAAGAATATTTCAAATATAAATCCTACAAAAGTTTGGGCAATTGGATACTATATAGGAGTATAACAAACCTGAATGTTTTAATAGTAATATATAGCGCCTGCAACATTACAGCAGCTCAAGCTGTCGTCGACAACCTAAAAATAGAGACGTCGATCCAATCAAAAATATGATTAGTGACTTTGTGTTTCTATCTGTACCGGTAGACTGACAGGCAGCTCAGACAAACGTCCGGAATTTTGCCCTCTGTCGATAAACAGGCACACTGTCGGGAATTGTCAGGAACAATGCTAAGTGTCACGTTAATTTCCGATGCCGTCTGGCGCGTCCCAGAAGGGATATTCTGTTTAAGATTAAGAAATCTAATGAGTCTAGTTAAATGTAGTTCCATAATCCAGACAGTAAGATAGTTGGTCTCGTCCAGACAGAGCCTCGTGGAGTTTACATCACAAAACACAGGAGAGTTGAAAAGTAGTTTTGATTCTGGTTTGAACGTTGTTGTTGTTACTGCTTTTTATTTTGTATTCGCAGCAATTGCATCAGTGGACGGCTAAATGGAGTTTCATGTTGCCATGATTTTTTCAGGCCTAAGGGTCATTATTTGTTAATTGTTGTGTCGTGGATGGCTTCCCTCATTCACTGGGAAAGCTCGCAGTCACATGAGTGAAATAACCGCGTAAACAGAGTTCAGCGTAAACCCTAATCAATCAATCAAACGAGCAAATTATAGTGCCCCACTTTCCGGGTGGCGCATTCGGTTAGGCAATACATATTTTATACGAAGAGCCCAGTTACTCAAACGTCACTTAGATTTAGTTCCTGATTTTCACATTCACTACACTCCAGCGAAGAAATGTTGTTGAAAAGTCATTACTTTTTGTATGAACAGCTGGCGAGGTGAAATGTACGAGAGTTACCCCTGAGCTGTTGCTGTCTATGCTGTCTTTATTGTGGTTTTAACTTCCATCCTCATCCGCAGCCGTCTCCTCCAGGTTAAGAAAGGTGACATTCATCCACACAATGTAGCTTTTGAAGTGGAGTGGAAGTGGACCAACAATGACATTGGCCTTAATGTTAAAAGCGACACAGGGTAGCCGGATGCTTTGGCGATTGAAATGCCTTATATGACTTTTTTCTAAGCGTAACAAGTCGGCCTCCCACCTTTCATTTGACCGACATGTCAGATATCAGTTTTGAAGAACCACAAAACACCAAGATTCAGGAAACGATTCTATCGATGTACATTTTTAATTATATATTGTCTTCTGATTGATTTCTTTCAAGCTTGTGCCATGAACCAACTTGTCGCCGACATTAACGTATTTTTATGTATCATTTAACCTATAACGGGATAGAACAACTTCTGCATAAGAACTTTATTCCCGCCTTCCAGGATTAACTTGTAATAACTATCAAATCATGTTTTAAATTTTGTTGGGTGAATAACTATTCAATCAATCAATCAATCATACTAATGTTTTTATTCTCAATGTACTATATAATTCCTCTGTAAATGACTTTTTCTTGCTTTTGCCATCTACCTCTGAAGATGAACGTAGTCATGTTCGAAAGCTAAGTAATTAAAAATGTATAAAATAGCACTCGTTATATCCTGTTTGTTCTAAATATAGTGAATCCACTCCACACAGGTATATGTAGATGTAGTTGCTCATTAATATCACAGCCTATTTCTTAAACCATATATATTAGCCAATGCTATTTGGATATGAGCGGACAAATGTGCATATCAGACATGTTTATACAATTTCAACAGATTCACTTTAAAGTGTCTACAAGTATTGATAAAAAAAATTTTCATCTGAAAAAAAGGTTTTAAAAAGATGTTTCCAACATTTGAAATGTTGTTCTTTGTTATATTTAATAAATCGATAAAAAAAAAGTACCAATATAAGGCATTGGACTTGATGTTGTAGGCATAAAAAAGGGACTGAAACGGCTACGTCGACCGCCATTACTGACTCTTCGAGTAATAGCTCAAGCGAACAGATGAATGGCGCCATGGGGTCACCATGCTGTTGAACCTACTTGTGTGTCAGACGAACGTGTTTACCGAAAGTGTGCCCAGGTAGTGGCTGAAAACAACAATGACGACTTCCATGTAGTAACCCGTACTAGGCCCAAGAAGCGGACTGTACTGCGGGGTGTTAGCTCGAACACTACATGTACTGAAATTAAACATTATGTAAAGGAGAAGTCCGGCGTTGATATTTTATGTATGCGACTCAAGACTAGATATAACTCTTACGCTTCCTTCTGGCTATCGGCCAGTGGTGAGCACTCCAAAGCATTACTATCATCTAGTTACTGGCCAAGTGAAGTGTTGGTTCGCAGGTATTATAAACGGCGTCAGCATAACATTAATCAGTATGATCAATTGAAAGATAATTATGAACCTGGACCTTCTCGATGGTATAGTGACGAGAATTTCAATCGTAACTACTGATATTTTGTTCCCACTTAGTTTGTTATCTAATGAAAATTACACCCTATAACTGTAGATCTTTAAAAACTTCCATTACGGAGGTTAATTCGTTGTGTGATAGCTGGGATATTTGTTTATTACAAGAAACCTGGTTGTATACGCAAGATCTTGGTATACTTAACTCTGTGAATAATGAATTCTACGGGCGTGGTGTATTCGCTGTAAACGATAACTTGCTCTCTGTGGGTCGTCTCCATGATGGTGTTGCTATCCTGTGAAGTAAGTCACTTGGGGCTGCAATCAATTTTATTGATTCCAATATACAAACAAGGAGATAAAAGTGTTCCAAGTAATTACAGAGGTATAACTTTAATCAGTGTTTTTGCTAAACTGTATTCATCCATTTTAAATACAAGATTAACCAATTGGGCTGAAAACAATAACATTTTACCAGACTATCAGTATGGTTTTCGGAAGGGTAGAAGTACAGTAGATTGTGTTTTTATTCTTTACAGTATGATAAATCTTTCCATTAGGAACAGAAATAAATTGTATTGTGCTTTCGTAGACTTAGAGAAAGCATTTGATTCGGAAGACAGGTCTTTAATGTTTGATAAACTATTGGAATATGGCTGTAACAGTCAGTTATTTAAAGCCATAAAAAGTATTTATGATTCTGTTAAATGTTGTGTCAGAGCAAATGGCAAATTTTCATCTTTCTTTGATATGCAAATTGGCTTGAAACAGGGTGAGCCATTGTCACCTACAATTTTTTCTTTGTATGTAAACGAAGTTTACCAAGAGTTAAGCAACGGATATAATGTTAACAATATTTTTAATGAATTACAATTGTTTATCCTGTTGTTTGCAGACGATACGGTCCTATGTTCATCTACTTCTAATGGTCTACAAGACCTGCTTGATAAATTTGGGAATTATTGTGATAAATGGAAGTTAAGTGTTAACACATTAAAAACAAAAGTAGTGATTTTTGGTGCTACAAAATATAAAGGTAACGACGAATGGCTGTACAAAGGGTACAAAATCAATATTGTAGACCATTTATGTTATTTAGGGGCTTGTCTTTATTATAACTTAAATATGAACAAAGCCAAGAAAATGTTGATTGAAAAGGCCAAAAAATCTATATTTGTTCCTAAGAAAAAGTTTTTACTATTTAGATTTGGATATTAAAACAAAGTTATACACTTTAGATGCTATTGTTAAGCCAATTCTGCTATACGGTTGTGAAATTTGGGGGTTTAGTAATTTATCTGACATCGAATCTGTTCATAATGGATATTGTAAATACGTTATTGGATTACCAAAATGTGCTCCAAATCTCCTTGCATACAGTGAACTGAATATATACCCATTAAATAATGAATGTAAATATCGTATTTTAAAATTTTTGTGTAAATTAACTAATTCCAAACAATCTATCTGTTATCAATTGTATAAAGATCAATGTGAGTATAATGGTAATAGTAAAGTTTATAATTGGGATAAGTGTTTGAAAAACCTCTTGCAAGATAATGGATGTTATTTTCTATATTTGCACGAAAATGTAACCGTGAGAAATGTATCATTGCTTAAAAGAACCATCTGTGATAATGTCCAGCAATCCTGGGAGGTAAACTTACAGTCTCCAAGATATGATTCTTATAAACATATTAAAGACAATTTCTGTAATCTATCGGATATCTTGAGCTGTGTAAAACCCTATCATGCTGTTACTTCAATAAGGTTCAGGTGTGGTTACCACGGTTTAGCAATAGAAACTGGTAAGATATACAAATGTGCCAAAACCCGATCGGTTATCGAAATTTTGTGGTTTAATGTAGTTGAAAATGAGTATCACTTCCTGTTGTGTTGCCCGCTTTAATCCGACTTTTGAAAAATGTACCTGAAAAAGTATTTTTACACATGGCCTAACCTACACAAATTTAAATGTCTCTTATTGCCTAATTGTCATAAGAAACTTATATCAGTCTCTACTTTTATCCGCGAAGCATTAGAATTGAGACAACTATGTATGCCTTATAGCTATATCAATGATTGTTATTTAGCTACCATCAGCCATTGTAGAAAAGTTGTAAAATTGTTTGTAAATATATGTGTATTGAAAAGAGAGGAGCTGTCTAGCTCGTTCCTGCAATAAAGTATCAACCTTTGATAAATTGGTTAAATCCCTGCCAGTGTATCTTGAATTGAATTCTTTTTTTAGAACTTGCTTTGCATATAATCACATTTATTTATGGGATTATATCCTATTTAGTTGTTTAGGCTGCATGGCCTGCTTGTATTGTTATATACAATTAAAGACTGGACTTCAGGTTGATTGATGTTAACTCTAACCGCTGTTTACATTCTATACTCAATCAAAAAAGAAACTTCACACTCATAAATTTCTAAATATTTTCTTCAAACTTAATAAAAGTCATATTATCATTAGAGGTAAATGCGTTGTCAAAGACATAATGACACACAGCAATTCCGACGTGCACAAGCATGCAGTTCGTGTGAGCATACATCCTCTAGTAGCACTCCTACTGTTAGTCATTAACAAAGGTGGGAACGAAATCTGTGATGCCGACGTCTGTAAAATTTCGGAGTTAAAACCGCCATTTAAAGACATTTTTTAAAATTATGTATTTAAAAATTTAATTCAATAGATAAAACTCTATCTCGCCTTTTCATTCAATCATAAAAAACATGTTGTTAATTAAATTTATTTGCGTAATCTTGAAACAATCCCGAGTTCAACCACTTACATACGTTTAGGCTGTTTTCTAAGCTTTCATTTTTCTTGATTTGTATGATTGAAATCGTTTATTTCTCGTAAACTATTTGCATCTTTTAAATTTGGCACAGACAATCTTGAAGCCATTATCTAAAAAAAAGTCATGTAATTTTGTTATATTGATTTTCGTTTTGAAGCTCTTTAGTAAATATTTTTTTAAGGGCAGATTTTGTTTTTTCTTACATATATTTTTATCAATTATTCAACAACTAACTCGAATTTAGAAAACCCTATGACGGGTTTTAAGTATAAATACCTGTCTACACAGACATGCAGGTTTGGACAAAATATCTCAAACCATCTAAGAAAAATAAGAGTTACAAACAAGGGTCCGTTTTATATAATTATTTAACATTTTTCATTATATTTGTCACTATAAAATAAAACGAATCATAATATGACATTATATTTAGAATCTTGAAATCCTCTGCTTTCTAAATATATATGATGTTAATATAATCATCCTATGGAAATAACCGCAACAGCCACGAAAAGATAAGAGTCGCATATTTTACTCCTGACTAGCGGTAGAGTCCTTAAACAGCTCATTCTTACCTTAATGCAATTTTTCTTAACATCTAATAATAGAACATTGTCTCCAACCGCCGTGTTTGGTTTTAAAACTGGGGATTCTGGGTTATGGTATATCTAAAAGTTTCTGAAAAGTTCAGCACGGACTGTCAAATTAAGACTCCTTCTACGAAAGTAAATCCATTTGGTTTTTATTTTCAGAACTGTAATTTTGTGAAATATATAGTGCTCATTAATTAGAAACGACCATTTTAAATACAGAGATTATTGTCGCTTATTTGAAAAGTGCTGCATATTTCACAAAATTACAGTTATAGTACATGTATAAACAATCTAAGGAATGACCTCATTACATCAGCACATTTGCCACTTCCAAAATCTGTGATATATCACTCAACATTTTTTGTAGATATCCGTAGCTCAGAGCTTCTAAAATAAATTGCATTTGTTCTCTTCTGTGATTTTTGTTAATACGCTTAAATAAGTGATAAAATCAGGTCAAGACACCATGTGACTTAGCTTTGTCAGATTCACTGCACGAGGGAATAGTTCAACAAGCAAATCTGTTCAAGTTGGAAATTCAATATTTTTTCGGTGCAAACAAAATGACTCATTTTTTTTTTTTTTAATTTTGACCGTTAACACAATATTGTAAGAAAACTAAGGGAAAAAAAAACTAAGGAAAAAACTGAATGACCGTTTTTTGGTTGCTATAATGTATTATAGGGTCAGGTAAAATTGAACAGTCGATTTAAATGGTGTAAAAGAAGCAGCAATTTGAAAAAGAGGTAGCAAAAATGTACTTTGTATGCAAACTATTTTTTTGATATACAAAAGAATAATTTGCTTATGTTTGTTCTACAAAAAAAGATGATTCAAAATATATATATACCTGTTGCAAAATTCGCAGTAATTTAGAAATAAAGCAGTGAAATGTAAAAACACACTATGGGGGGGTTTAGAGTATCCTTAAATATTGTGGTAAACCCTACATGTATTGAAAAAATAAACACGCATTTTTTCTGCATAATTTTAGATGAGAAGGAGTATAGGAATTGTGTAATTTGGCTTGAGGACCAGAAAATAAGGCATTTTAAAATAGAAGAGAGAGTGGGCTTGAGAGACTTAGAGAGTGCAAAATGGACTGGGGCATTTGAAACGGTGAGACATATGTTAAAAAATTATGCTCTTCTCTAGACTTAATATTATTTTTAAATGGTGTCAAAGGATAGCAAAAAGTTTATTTACTTTTTTCCCTTGTGCTTGGCAAACCTTAAAGCCATATTATATTTCCTCTCTGACTTTATTACTATGTTTGTATCCTGATCACAGAAAATGTTGTGAAACGGAAACATGGAGTTGTAATTGATTGTCTGCATCGACTTGGGGTGTCCATTTCATATCATTTTTTATTTTGTTTTAAGGAAAATGTAAACTATGCAGTATGGCTAGGCATACATCAGCTGACTCGATTAATTTATCTTTAGACTACATTGTACTATTATTGATACAACTTTTAAGTTTAAATATTTATTTTAGTATCTGACAACATTACAATGCCCTTACAAGCCTTCTGAGAGAACGGAGGTGATGGACTGGCTGCTGGGATATGCTGTACGTTTGGAGTATGGAGATAATGGTATGACTTTCTGGTGGTGGGTGGTTGAATTCATGGACGGTCACTGTGTCCTCTTCTGTTTCTTAAAACTCTTGCTTAATCCAATTATAAAAATATCCAATTTCAAAGGCATTACCATAGCAATACTAAAGAAATATGTATATAACTCTTCACATTATCATTGAGTAGTTGTTCACCCGCCCATGCTCCTGGTCCAGTGCAAAGCGTGCAGGGTTTCCTATTGGTTTTCCACCATATTTAATAAAAGTACTTGAGAACAATCTATTGTCAAAAAATGCAATACCCTGTAGTATGACATTAAACCTTGACCCTAAATTCAGACAAACAAATATGTAAGTTTGTTTGAATTAATTGGCATCCCTGTGCCAGTGTGATTAATTTTTCAAAATATAATTCCATAGAGTGTTTAACACCCATCAGTTTGATTTTTACAACATATCTGATATTTTGTTTCAGTGGTTAAATACAAAGATGTAACCTCTTCATCTGGTGCACCTGCCAATGGTCAATCAGGAAAGGGGGCTTCAAGTAATCCCCTGGACAACCTGGACTGTAAGTGATCATTAAGTAACTCTGTAACACTGTATTTTGAGTGTTTGGTTGATGGCAACTGCTGCCTGAAGCTCTTTGAAATCAAGCCAAAGGGTAGCAGTGAATTGATTTGTTTTTGGGTCCTGCATTTTATCACTGAAATTTTGTCTTCCTGTTGGCATGTTGCTCTCGGAGCTTAGCGTCGACATGAAGTCTATTTATTGTTGAATCATGTGATTGTCATGCAGCTTCCTGTCATTTGTTATCAGTGTTATTGAAAACAGGTTTCCTCACCTGTTTGGCTAGTATGCCAAGGAATAAGGGAAAGACATTAAACCCCAGTCAAACAGACAATCTCAATTTACCATTTATAAAGAAGACGAGAGTAGCAATGTTTTCTTAACTTAGCACTGGAGGAAAAGTAACTTTTCAACAGTATCAAAAAGCATCACATCTGATGGTTGTGCGTGTGCCAATTATTGTTAGAATACATCACAGCCAAATAAGTGAAGTAAACGACAATTTGTCAATTAATCAGTGACTATTGTCACTGTTTTTTGGTTAGGGATATTGCCTACTTTTATTGGATTAAAATACCATGATTTGAGTGAACAAACAATAAATACAGCATTATACCCATATTCAAAAGACCAATTCTCCACACAAGTAATAAAATAAAAGCTTTTTCTGTTTTTCGTCTGATCAGAATAAACAAAGAGCATTGTTCAAGAATTTATCTTTACTTAAATTTGTTACAGTATTTGAACAGATTCTATTTCAGAAAATTTTGCGAGTTAAAACCTGTCCAGGAATGGAACCCATGACACTCAGATTAAGGCACTAAGTTGCCAGAAGTAAAAGCCAGCCACCTAGACCACTCAGCTACTCAGAAGGCCCGGTGGCTGAGTGGTCTAGGTGGTCAGTATTTACTACTGGTGAATCGGTGCCTAACTCTGAGGGCCGTGTGTTCGATTCCCACATGGGTTTCAACCTGCAAAATTTTCTGGAATAGAAATAAGTGTTCAAACTTAATAAGTATTATCCTAAAATAACTTTCTAAAAGACATTTTATTGTTACAGTTAATGACCCTGACTTTAAAGCTGGAGTTGCTTCCCTTGCTGGAATGTTGCAGATTCCTCCTCACTCAGACCATACAGAAGTTCTGAAGGTACATGTAGTATGATATCTCAGTTGTTTGTTGTTTAAGAAAAACTCTTTGGTGGTTTGAACAGATTCTAGTTTAACAAATTTTGGCTGTAAAAGTTGGCCAAGAATTGGATCCAGAACCCTGGGAGTTGAGTACTCAATCACCAGCTGACTATACAGACCACTCAGCCACCCATCCTCATACATTTACACCCTTCAATAGAATGCTAATTACTAAGCAGTAAGCTTCCATTTTCTCAGGGGGCCTGTGACCGTGGCTAAGCGGTAGCGGGTGTGCTTCCTAAACTGAACCTGCTTCGATTTACCATTCACCGGATCGAGTCTGCCTGTCGACCATCAGATATATGAGCGAGTCACACGATGTGGCTCCGGCAATCGTGGTGGTGGTTTTTACAAGGTTTCCTCCCAGTTTTCCACAGTAATAAGGCTGTGTACAGTGTGAAGAGGACAATCCGTCATCATATACCTCAAATACCTTTGAGTACGATGTTAAACATCAATCAAACAAACAAACAATCCATTTTTCAGATTTGTAAACTGTACAATGTATTTTTATCTTATTTTCCAGGCTCTATGTTTATTCATACGAGATAAATTATCCAAGGAAGCTTTAGAAAATGCTCAAGCTCTACATGGCAAGGCAAGTTTTTGATTCCACTTTGATCTATACGGTTTAAACTTGATAATTTTATTACAGTACTGTCACATTGTGAGAATAAAACCTGGCTTCCTTGGTCGATCAGGCCCGCGGCCGTGGCACAGTGGTAGCGAGTGCGCTTCCTGAACCGAACATGCTTCGATTTACCGTTCACGGGTTCGAGTCCGCCTTCCGACCA